>CM032386.1:13478158-13771112 GCA_019049475.1 Eueides isabella
AAATATAACATAAATTTTTTTATAATACAATCAGTACAAAAGGAAAAAACGACCATAATCCTAATAGTAAAGTTGTGGGTTCGAATCCCACTCGAGAAATGAAATATTTTTTATTTTTCGCACTGGAAACGAGGGTTAAAATGCAAATGAAATGCCATAAATTCGACGGTAAGTGGAGAATATAAGTATTTATGGAGAAACTGAGTATCTAAACTCTAGGTCCCAAGTTCCTTCAGCCTACCCGTCATGTGCACGATACAACGTGAAACAAAAAAAAAACATAAATAACTTTGAAAAAAAAAAACGGCTTACAAAAAATATTACGACAAAATGATAGAAAGAAAAAAAATATGTAGCTCACCGTTATATATGAATAATTATATTTCTTTATTACTGCAATTAATATTTTACTGCGTTAAAACGAATAAATCAGGATAAAAAAATACATTGTTGTAAATATAATGCTGTCGTAAAAGTTGTTATTAAGTTTTCTAAATAAAATCTACCCAGAGATAGTAATGGCTGATAATTTTGACTTGTAAAATCTAATTATATATATATATTGTATGTACGTTTTTTCGGATTTTTAAAAATATATAATAAAAGATTTTGAGCATGTTTGACATAATTTTCAATATTATTATCGTTAAATATAATGATTTCTAGGGAACATGGTGTTTATAAGAGAGTAAGTACTTAGTGTGTTAAGTAATTAAATTGATGGTCCAATAAAGCTATGGTTAGTTATGGTTTTGTATGTACGGAATTTATATATTTTTTAATAAAAGGTTTTTTTTTAATGTTTTTTTGTTTATTTATGGTTTTCTTGACTTTTTTAAATACTCCGATGGCATGTTGTGGCGGCACAAGACTGTAAACGATAGTTTGTGGGTTCGATCCCATTCGAGGAAATTAAATATTAAATATTTCAATTTAAATTCTTAATGATTTCATTTCTTCGCCTTGATACAAGACAAAAAAACGCCGCGTTAAGTTCCGCCACTCAACACGCAATGTCTCGAATTCGGCGGAAAGAAGTTGAACAGAGTGTCTTAACACTAGGTTCCCAAGGTCCTTTTGTCTACTCTGTGAGTGAATAATGTAATATAAAAATAAAGAAAATTTAAATTAATGCCAGTGGTGACGAAGGGGCACAAACATGCATTTGTAACATGACGAATATTTTAACATTAGGTACCAAAATTTGATCTTCTTACTCTTGCTTCTTCTACTCTTGCTGTATGCTTATATATATGTGTACTTTGTTTGTCAGTTCAACGCTGTATTTCATAGCGTGAAACTGACCAAAAAAGTATAGTTTTATACCACATATATATTAAAAAAATGCCAATTTGTGAACTAAAACAATATATAATTAATTAATATTTGTTATCTTATTCATAGACGCTATTATATATAATAAAACGATTATGTAATGTTAATAGTAGAATATAAATATAGAGATAATAATTCATTTCAAATAGCAAAGCAAATTAGCTTATTTTAATTCCCCGCTCTGTTAGACGAAGCGTTTCGTTAAGTTCCGCTACAACACTCAATACTTAGCTTTACACTGTACCCTAGCGTGGCAGGCAGAGAGACGGAGTGCTAAACGGTCTCAACATACCTCTTTGCCTCATCCACTGTCATCAACCTCTTCATTCATGCCCTCGGGGGGTCCACATGCTTTTTATCCTCATCCGGTATCGTAGATACTGTGTTTTCGAAGGTCAACCGAGGTCTCCCCCTCCCTCTCTTACCACTCACTTTTCCTTCATATTTTTTTACGATTCGTTCATTCATCACTCATTCGCTCTACGTGCCCAAAGCACCCGATCACGTTTTTCTTCATTATCACTGTGACAGCCACACTAATACCTACCATTCTATGTATCTTTTCATTGGGAATGCGATCGGCCAAACTGACCCTTTATAACCTACGTAAAGGTGGCCATCTTCACAGAATTTAATAATAATTATGTAAAGATACAATTATTCACCTTCCACCGATGTTTCACCGTCTCAACAACGCAGCTCAAATCGGACTAATAACTTTACCCAGACCATTGCGTCTCTTCCATCTCTGCCTAACCATACTCCCCAGATACGTGACCTCATTCACTCTTTTCTAATTTCTTTAGATTTACACTGGTCTTCGGCATTACTGTCCTTCTTCTTCATTTTCTTTTAAATATCAGAACCTTCACTCTTATCGCTTCAGTCTTAGACCATTATTTGCAAAACTCTTCTTTCAGAGTGGTTAACCAAATGTTCTGTATCTCGTTTTTCTGATTATGCAATAAAGCACTAGCAACATCTACGTTCAGCAGGTAATGAATATTTAAAGTGCTTACTTTCTTCATGTCCCCTGGTTCACTTTGCTGTTTCACTCAATGAAGACAACACATGTCTTGGAAATGCGTCAGTCAGGTAGGGCACGGAGAGTTATAAAACTATATTTCCTCTATTTTTACTCTGCCATGCGGGAAAACGCTTGAAATGATGTGTGACGGCCCCGTGTAACTCCAGAGGACCTACAGGAGCGTTGCCGTCCTTTAAATTGGAAGGGCACCGGAGCCCGGCATTACCTAATGCGAAACGCAGTGGCCAAAGCCACTATTTAACGCCGGTCTTAAATGCCGGGGGTGGTAATAATCCGGTCGAGTCTGCCCATGCGTGTTGCCATTACTGGCAACGTGACTCTACCACACGCACTTTAGTCGCCTCTTACGACACCATCAGTACCAGGGTGATCCTATTCTAAGTCGGAATCACACGGCAGAATGTAATTAATATAATAAATTACCACTCACATATGTTAAAATGTTCCCCCTGTCTACTATGCTATGCGCAGGATATTAAGAAGCTAAAAAGTACCTATGTTGATGTATACTCATTAGTTAAAGCGCTAGATCACGAAGTATACAAGATCTAGGCCAGATTATAGATTCAGATCTCCCCCGAGGCCGGTGACGTTATTCCTAACATTGTTTACATTTTAATTAGTATTTAAAATACGTTTAGTTTCATAATATCTATGTCAATATTTCACAGCGTCGAAATATATTTTTTATCCCTGTATCCCGAATACTGCGAGCAGAAAAAAAAAAAAATAGCGGTAAAATACTTTTTAATTTGACAGCTTCACGCTGCATGTTGGATTTTTAAAGCATTGCGTATTCAAGGGAGAAAATTACAACCTGGTTTTGCCGTGTTAACAAAGCGAAGAAAATTTGAATATTTGCCTACTTAACCTAACTTCACGATGTGTCCCTAGTGGGCTTTGCAAAGAAAATGGAGCGCCAAACGCTACGGTTTTGGTATACTTACATACCCTCCGGAAGGTTCTCATGTTTTTTACGTGACCCTCCTCCAGTATCGTCGATACTGTGTTTTCGGAGGTCAACCAAGGTCTCCATCTCACTTTCTTACCTATTATTACTTATAGAAATTAATATTTCTATAACTAATAAGAGGTAAGAAATATATTATTAAATTAATATTTAATATTTAATAATATTTAATATCCTTGACTGAGCATCGAGTTCACAGCCAGTCATATTTACAGTCGCACACTTGTGCCGCTGTGCCAGGACAGGTCTCGTTAATATATGTATGTACTTTGTCTAAAATTTGCCCTTCGAGATTTGGCTGTTAATAACACAGTGTAAAAAGTATTGCTTTTTTTTTGCCGTGTGATTTCGGCTTAGAATAGAATCACCCTGGTACTGGTGGTGTCGTAAGAGGCGGACTAAAGTGCGTATGGTAGAGTCACGTTGTCAGCAATGGCAACACGCATTGGCAGACTCGACCGGATTGTTACCACCCCCGGCATTTAAAACCGGCGTTAAGTAATGGCTTCGGCCACTGCGTTTCGCATTGGATAATGCCGGGCCCCGGTGCCCATACATCTTAAGGACCGGCAACACCTCTGTGGCTCCTCTGGTGCTACTCGGGGCCGTGGGCGACGGTGATCACTTACCATCAGGTGACCCGTACGCTCGTTTGCCGTGTCTCGTCCATAAAAAAAAAAAAAAATAACTTTTGTGATTGGATGAGTCTGTCGATCGGAAGATTACTCAATTAGCTGTTTTTGAAAAATAAAATTAATATGTATCTGTATTAAAAAAAAATACATTTGAAAAAAGAAATGTGTATGTGCGACTCTCACACGATAGATAATACACTTCAGTAAATGGACAAAAAAAGAGATGCCCACTCAAGAACAATTTGGTGCCCACCACCCCAGATTTATTACCAATAAAAAATAAAGGAGAAATATTTAGGCACAAAAAAGGCATAAATCAGTATTAGATGCATAAAAAAGAAATATAAATTTTAAAAGACATTTTTATTGGTTTTAAACATTTTTTACAAGCAACACATTACATTGTATCTTACTTATATAAATATATGCTCGTAGTAAAACTATTCTAGATATGGCTAAGCTATGACATTTACCATTTATTATAGTTAAATAAGAATTTTTAGCTTCACACTGTTGCGTTTCCCATATTTCTGAATTCTCCAGTCATTTCAGCTTTGCCTCGTTACCAGAGAAAGGAAAATATAAATATTTAATTTTCCTTGCGTGGGAATCGAACCCACAGGCTGTCACATTTTTAATCACACGCTTGTGCCCCCTGACTCTAAATTACCTAACAACATTAAATACATCTATAACAACAGTGCAACAACAACTCATTTTGGTGGTACTAAATAAGCAGCACTTTAAGATCAAGTGTGACAATTTACTAACAAGCTGGGCATCTTAGAAGAATGTTTTTTAATCAAAATTTCTAAAAAGAACACAGCAATGGAGAGCCCGTACCCTCCAGCCAAAACGTACCACGGCACAATTATATACAACTCCTTGGTTTTCTCAAAAAAGTGGTAATTTCTATTGTTATTCCAGTACATATTTCGTATATAATGTTCGATTAAACCGTTTTCTCTTAGCCTAAGCGCATGTAACCTGAGTCTCTCTAACATTGGAAAGCCTTTATGTAAGTATATAGTGTATACTACCTTACTAAGAGGTTGGTTAAACGTGTAGACCAAAGGATCTCCCCAATCGTCGAAGAATTTGTATTCGTTATACTTATAAACGGAATGTAAGACAACGGTATAAATGTCGTTAGATTCACTTACAGCTTTGATACTTTCCAGCATCGTCTCACATCCATCCCGATCTAGATTTTCCAATACTATATTTTCTACTGATAATAAATAATTTCTTATCCCTGTACTTACGCAAGGCTTCAAATTGTAATTTTGGACGTCCTTTTCATTTGAAATTTGATAATTTAAAGACGGATTCGTAATGAGACTTACTAAACTTGACTGGTAATAAGTATTGATGAGGTACGCGAACCAAATCCATATCATGAAAAAGAATTTTGTAAAGCAATTCCCGCCTATCTTTCTTCCGTTGAGGAATAGATAAGCGAACATTTTCAGAATAATTTGCCCTTTGTCTTTAGGTTTGACTAATATTATGAAGATTATGAAAAATGTTGCAAATGTTAAAATAAACAATGTCCAAACTATAGCATGAAATTCCAAATACATATTTTTCCATGAGGGAACAGCTGAAGACTTCTGGACCTGGAAACGTATGTCTTCTACGAAAGATAGATGCCCATAGATATAATTAAAAGCCTTGGCTCGAGGGTGCGTGAGGATCATTCCTCCCAATATTATATCAGCTTTACCTTCTTGTAGTAAATAGAGGGGCCCGTCAGCCGACATATCATTATTTATCATAGTGAATGTTTCAGCATCATCCGTAAAAGTGAAATTAATAGAAAATTTCTCTAAAATACTTATCTCCCTAAATATGTATTCTTCTATTCCCATTAGAGTTTTTGCTACTTTTGAAGGATCGATAGTGTAAGGCGGCCAGTGTGGACTTACAATTTGCATTAGACAATTTTCTAGACCCGTCAAAAGCTTATTAGGGTACAAATTTGTGGTTTCAGCATCTCTACATTTTCCAAATTCAATAATTCTGTCGTATCGACGTCCACAGCCGTAGTTTTCGAATGGATTGTAAGTATATAGATCTGGATTTATATATTCAGTTAATAAAATAACGTCAATAATATGATACTTTAAAGTATATCAAATATGTTTTCTCTGCCACTTTTCACGTAGCCAATTAGTACAAGAAATCGTCCATTTGGATTCCATGAAGGTTCTTTTACAAGAAACGTTATAATTTCATAAAAAATGGTCTCGTTTTCGGCCACTATCATGTAGCTCTCATCTAACGAGGTCTTATTTAAACGATTAGTTTTTGGCAAAATAGATACAACAGACACAGAATGAACTATTTTGATTATATCCCCATCATCATAATGCAAATCAACATAGGTTAATAGAGAATAATTAGAAAAATATTTTTTTGTTATGTGATTTATACATTGTTCCAAATTATTATCTTGATTCCTAATTAAATGGTAATCGTCAGCTTCAATTGTAGAAAAATTAATGGAAATCAAAATCAAAGCGACCCACATTGTCGCCGGTTGAAACTACTGTGCCAGTTTTACACGTGTGATAATTGACATTTAAACACGAGCTTTATTTAAAGTACTCGTGACTTCTATAGTTCGAGAGACAACACTGGGTTGGTTTAGGAATATGTAATTATCATTTTGCGTGATAACACAATATTTAAAATAAGTATACGTTAATAAAATCTGTAATTTGACCATTTTTTTTTATCATAGAACAATAATGGGTAAAAAGAAACGAAATATTTAAACTCAGCTTCACCGCGTAAAAAGCCGAAGTAATACTAAAAATATAACTCACAGTAAGTCTTCAAAGGAAAGAATTCTATTTTATATTAAAAGATTTTAATTATAATTTTAATGAAAACCATAATAAAAAAAATCTTATTTAAATATGTAATAGCATTAAAGTTATTTCATAATACGTTGTGATGGCAAAACCAATTTTCTGACAGATAACTTTTTTGAAATAACGATTTCCAAAAGAAAAACTATACCAGAAACCAAATATCCCACGATTAAAACGTGCCAAGGAACTAAAACGCGATACATTGTCATCTCCTCAGAAAATTTATAATTGTTCTCGTTTCGACGATGTAAATATTTTAAGTAATATTCTATCAATCCGGTGTCTCTCAGCCTAACGGCAAGCTTAGTGAGCTTTTTACTAAGGGAAAACCTTTGTACAAATAAATAGCGTATACTATTTTACTTAAAGGCTGTTTAAATGAGTACGTTGTGGGATCTCCAAATTCATTGAAAAATTGATTTCTTCTATACTTATATATTGAGTATAGGACCACTGTGTAAACGTCGCTTGAGGAACTTACAGTTTTAATACTTTCCAATAAACCATTGCAATGTTTTCGTTCATTCTTGCTAAGTGTGATGTTTTCTATCGAAAGAAAATAGCTCCGCATAAGAACACCAACGCAGGGTTTTAAATTATAGTCGTGCAAGTCTTGCTCATTTGAAATCTGGTAACTAATTGGCTGGTTTGTAGCTAAACTAACAAAACTGGAAACGTAGTAAGAATTAATTAGATAAGCGAATACAATCCAAATAAGAAAAAAACATTTTGTGAAATAATTTCCTCTTATACTTGTACTATTTAGAAACAAATACCGAAACATGATAAAAACAACACCTATTTTATCTTCAGGTTTCACTAACATGATGAAGGTAAATAAGAATGTAACAAATGTCACCAAAAATACTATCCAAATGAGAATATCGAATTCCAAATACATATACTTCCATTTAGGAACAGGCTGAGCTTTTTGGACTTGATATCGAAATTCGTCTGTATACGATAGATGCCCGTAAATATAACTAAAAGCTTGCGCTCTTGCATGTGTAAGAATCATTCCGCCGAGCACGGCGTCAGTTATATTTTTCTGTATTAGGTTCATCGGTCCCACTGCCGCCATATCACTTTTTATCGTAGTAAATGTTTCGGCATCATTGGTATATTTAAATTTCACAGAAAATTGTTCCGATTTACCCATTTGTCTGAATATAAATTCTTCAACTCCTTCATATGGGTCGCTTCTTTTGGCTGGATCTATAGAGTAGGGTGGCCAGTGAGGGCTGGTTACGCGAATCGTGCAGTTTTTCAGACCTGTTATTAATTTTTTTGGGTATAAATTTGTAGTTTTAGCCATTGACCAATTTCCAAATTCTATTATTCTTTCATAACGTCTCCCACAACCATAATTCTCATAAGGATTGTATGTGTACATATTAGTATCGGTACTGTTTAGAATTAAAATATTTAAAATATGTAATTCCATTAATAAGTCAAATATTTCTTTAAGTTCCCGCTTGGCTATGTTTTCAATAATCAAAAGAAATTTAGTGCTTGGATTCCAAGTTGGTTCTTTTCTAAGTATCGGTAAAATGGTGATTACACCATTGCTATTTGAACTTGCTATCAAGTAGCTTTCATCCATTTTTGTCGCTTCCCTCATTTTGTCCCTTTGTAAGACATGTAAGCTTTTAAGAGTATGTATGGCTTTGAAAATCTCATCACTATCATAATTTAAATCCAAATAAGTGATAAAAGAATAATTATAAAAATATTCTCTAATAATGCTGCTAACACATTCTACTAAAATTTTATTATTACTTTGTTTCACTTCGGTAATGCGAGCTTCGTTCAAT
This sequence comes from Eueides isabella, assembly GCA_019049475.1. Classification (NCBI taxonomy): domain Eukaryota; kingdom Metazoa; phylum Arthropoda; class Insecta; order Lepidoptera; family Nymphalidae; genus Eueides; species Eueides isabella. The sequence continues at coordinate 13,486,840 of CM032386.1, forward strand.
GGACAAATGCTGAGGGAGATCAATATGATAGCGACTAACATCTTCGCTCGTTAGTAATGCTTTGACAATTTTTACGGTTTTCAGATTAGTATATATTCATTATAAATTAGTACTATTTATAGTATAAGGGATAGAGAATTTCTTTGTTACATCATATATATACCATTATTTTTTTGTTTGTATTTTTTTAATTATTTAACTTGGTCTCCTTAAAGCTCTATACACTTAGTGAGTGAGACGTTTTTATTTTTTTTTTAACCCGTCAAAAAATAAGATTTTAGCAGATCCTTAAAATAAGCATCTGTTGAGGAATGATTTCTTCATTTGAAGAAGAACGTTGTCTACCAAGTCATTTTTTCATGTTTGGAAATAGGAAATAGTCACTAGGGGCTAAATCTAGCGAATACGGTGCGTGGTCAATTAATTCGAACTTTAATTCGTCAATTTTATTTTGAACAGCCATTGATTTTGAACAGGTGTGAAAACGAGCATTGTCATGATGAAAGAGGTTTTTTTTGTTTAAATGAGGACTTTTTTCATGAATTTTGACTTTCAGCTGGTAAAATAATGATGCGTAATACTCCCCTGTTATAGTTTTTTCTTTTTCCAAATAGTTGATGAAAATAATTCTACGTCCATCCCAAAAAACAGTAGCCATAACCTTTCCAGCGGATTTGACTGTTTTCGCCTTCTTGGGACATGGTTCACCTTAAATAATCCACTGTTTTGATTGTTCTTTTGTCTCGGGAGTGCAGTGGTGGATTCATGTTTCATTTACAGTTACAAATCGACGAAAAAACTCATCCCGATTACGTTGCATGAGCGACAACAAATCTGTAGAGGCAACCACACTATTGTGTTTATTGTTAACTGTGAGCAAAGGCGGCACCCATCTTACCGATATTATGTACATGTCCAATGTGTTGTGTAAAATAGAATGACATTATCTTTTGACATCATTGAAGCCTTAGTTATCTCACTCAATTTCAATCGTGGGTCACTTAACACATATAAATACTCACTTAACACACATAAATTTTACGATCCACAGAAAGATCGGCACATCGGAAAGCCTGGAGGAACACATCATGGACCACCCAGATCTAATTAGCATCGTCCCTTGGCAAGCTAGACGTCTTCCGACGGACCTTCTTTCCACCTCCCAACCAAACTCCTGAGCAGCTACCTCGGTTGTTGGTCGTTTAAGCTGGGCCTCCCTCGAGCTACCGAAGGTCTCACCTGGCTGGCATTGGGACAGGCCTATGGCCATATGGCGAATTTAATTTTCCAATGGCCATAAGCCTGTCCCAATGACACACTCATAGCAATGGGTGCTGCTAGATACCAGGGCAGTGAGGTTCACTCCCTCGAAGCCTTTTCCCACAGCTCTCCCAGAGTTGGATTTCAAAAAAACTTCAATAGGCTTTGATTATTAATATAATTTTAACTTTCACTTTAAGTCATTGGAGAGTCTAAAACCACTCGTGGATTTTTTTTATACATACGTGTATCATGAGCCATAAAATATTTACTAACTTTTTGAAGACGAAACCTAGAAGTGATTAGCTCATTTTTAATACTAGTATAATATTTACTATTTAATATATATAGTGAAATAGTGCTGCAGAAAGCCATAAGATTTTTGTAGAAGTATACGGTGAATATGCTTTAGCTAATCAAATATATCGGAAGTGACATGTACGTTTTAAAAAGGAACCACTTGGAAGTGGAGGAAGATTTAATTGAAGGATTCAGAATTCATATCAAACTCTTTAAGAGTTGTCTTTATTATGACTTGTGAATTATTGCTTGAACGGTACAAGAGAAAAAATGTTTATATCGTATTCATAATACTGATGAAAAATGGATGTATAACGATAATTCGGAACGCAGAAGATCATGGGTCCAGACAACCTCAGAGGAAAAACGCAATATACATGGATTTAAGCTCCTCCTATGTATTTGGTGGTGTCAACAAGGTATGGTTTATTATGAAATGTTAAAACCTAATAAAACCATCACTGGGGATCAGACTGTTTACATTTGATGCGTTTGAGTCGTGCATTCAAAAAAAGTAGTGGCAATTGATTTTTTTTTTGTCAGAGGGAACCCCGGAACCTAGTGTTAAGACACTCCATTTCACTTTCATTCCCCACTTTTCGCCGAATTTGAGGCATTGCGTGTTGAGTAGCGGAGCTCAACGCCGCGCTTTGCCTTATTATCCGAGCGAAAAAATGAAACATTAAAGTTTTAAATTGAAAATATTAAATATTTCATTTCCTCGACTGGGGATAGAACCCAGAACCTGTCGATTACAGTCACACGCTTGTGCCGCTGCGCCACGACAGGCCTTTTTTATTTTCATTTCAAATAAATCGTTATTTTTTAATTAGACGGTGCAAATTAATTCTAACACCATAAAAAATCTTAAATAATTATGTAATAAAAACTTAAATTGCTGAAGACAAGCTCCTACACTATACAGAAGATTATTTATTGACCTTTGCTGTCACGTGCCGTTATCTCCATCTACAGAATAGCTTTTCGTTATTAATCAGATTCCACTTGATTTGACAGTTATTTGTAAATGTATTTAACATTTTTATTATATATTATGTTACAAAAGATTCAGGCGATATTTGTCGTGGCGCAGAGGCGCATGATTGCGATTGTAAACGCAATACAGATCGTGGGTTCGATGCCTCTAAGAAAAATAAAATACTTGACTTTAATTTCTAAATTTTAATTTTTTAGCTCTGGTAACAAGTCAAAGCGCGGCCTAGAGCTAACACTAGGTTCCCAAGTTATCTCTGCCTACCCTGCCATGTACGGGACACAACAACATGTTTAAAAAAAAGAAAAAACAAATGCAATCGTTGTTTATCGTATGCATTTCATTAAGGCCTCCTGCAACGAGATAGCGTTTAACTGTAAACATAATGATCGATAACCGATTGGAAGAATTAATATTTATGTTCTCTGCTCTCTATTGCTCTGGCAAGACAAAACGCGGCGTTAAGTTCCGTCACCCGGCTCGCAATGTCTTGAATTAAGCTTAAAATAGAAAATAAAATATTTAATATTTTTTTGCCTATGCTGCATTTTTGTATAGTGGTTAGCTAATTTAAAATAAGAAATATTTTAACAAATTATTAAAACTATTGTTATATTATTATAGAAGATGAATACATGTAGGTATATACTTTTTAAATGAAACAAACATAACTGGATAGTCAGTCTACCCGTGACTACGGACTACAGCAGAGTGTTTAAAAAGTCGGGATTTCAAAAATGTATACAAATCAATATACGGTGGGTAACGGAAGTGGAACGGAGTGTCTTAACACTAGGTTCCCAGGTTCCCTTTGCCTACCCTGCCTCGTGCGGGATACAGTGTGAAGCTAAAAAAAAAACAATATACGTGAAATTAATACGATTAATCTTATCTTATTAAAAATCTAATAATTTAAATGCCTATTAATCGCGAAAATTAAAGAACTAATCGGATATATACTTATAAAGATAAAAATGACATTGAAAGTTGAGTGATAACTTATGTGCCTGTTTTCAAAACAATAATATCTATAATTAATATCTACAATAATATCTATAATTTTTCGTTATCTAACACTGTGCAAAAAACAAGGCCGTGCTAAAAAATGCCACAAAGCATACAATTACCAGCAAAAAAAAAATCATTAAATATATTTTTAAAATGATAGAGGCCTGTCGTGCGTCGCAGAGGCATGAGCTCGCGACTCTACTGGTTTGGTTCGATCACTACTCGAAGAAATGAAACATTTATTACTTTCATTTTTGCTCCGATAAGAAGACAAAGCACAGCGTTGAGTTCCGCCACTCAATACGTATTTCCTCAAATTCAAAAATAGAAAGTGGGAACGGAAGCGAGTGTCTTAACACTGAGTTCGGGATACAGTGCGAAGTTAAAAAAAATGTAGCCATTCTAAGATTCAAGAGAGCTAATAATAGCCTATTTGATTAAACAATATTTTCAGTTTGAAACTTTGAGCTGAGTTGAACTCTTTGATTAAAGAATATTTTCAGTTTGAAACTTAAAGTTTCAAACTGAAAATATTCTTTTGACGTTTCGTAGACAATTTTTAAATTATTACGTGGCGGAGCTCAACGCCGCGGCTAAATGCCAGGGCGAGAATTATTTTTATGCCCCATGTGGGATTTGAATCCGTCGCGAGTAACAGTCCCTTGTACCATCAATCCACAACGGGCGCCGCATATTTTCGTAATAAACTAAAAATAATAAATGTACAATTGTATATTGCATATTCAAGTTAAAACCACTAGGTATTCGATCCCTTTAAATATTATATTTCTGTATGTAACAGTAGTCCTACATAACTTGAGTAAAATAAATAATTCAAATGGCCTTTCACCTACAGGAAACAATGTGAATGACGTTATATAGAATTATTATACACAGGTACGTACATATTTTAAGTAAACGTGTGGAAAACGTACTTATATTTCATTAAACATTCTCGTTTGTAAAGGTGCTGGGTCAGATAATATTCTCTCATTGTTCATTGTTGTGTGAGCGTGTAATCTTTTATTGCCACTTTTTTATATATATATAATAATAAATCCCCTGAAAATGAGGCCTGTCGCGGCGCAGCGGCACAAGCGTGTGACTGTAACCGACAGGTTGTGGGTTCGATCCCCACTCGAGGTGATGAAATATTTAATATTTTCAATTTAAATATTTAATGTTTTAATTTCTTCGCTCTGGTTACAAGGCAAAGCGCGAATTCCGTCACTAACACACAATCTCTCAAATTCGATAGAAAGTGGGGAACGGAAGTAGAACGGAGTCTTAATACTAGGTTCCCAAGTTACCTCTGGCTACCCTGGCGTGTGCGGGATACAGCGTGAAGCTGAGCATTGAGATATCAATACTGTCACATTTTGCTAAAATATTTGAGGATCTATACTATTATAAATAAGCTCTTAAAGCTTTCCTTGATAGATCATTAACATGGATTCGTAAGTAAAGGTAGATCAACTTTCAGAAATTTTATAACTTTCACTGATTTCTTTATTTACCGATTGATGCAATTTATACTTGAAAACATGATTTTTTTGTAAGAATACCTCTATATGTATATCAATTTAAAGAGCTCAATACAAAGATTTTAAAAAGGTATATAATGAATATTATTACCACAGTAAAAATCTAAAAAATGAACTTTGCTTTTTCACTTTCTGGATCCGGTGAGCGCTAGGATAAACAACGCAACTGTACTTACATTTTGTTGCCTCTCGTCGGAATCGAACCGAACACTTAAACGACCATTTCATCGTTAATTAGAGATTTTATAGCAAAGTGCGATGCCGGGACTGGTAACTAGTAATGTTTACAGTAGATAATATGTATATAAAATACTTTAGGTATCTACCTATTTATATACGTAATTTATTGAGTATTGACACCGTGTTATGTTTTTATTTTAATTAACAGTCTAGGATATATGAAAATTTAAGACTTTTTTAACGACCACTCTTCAACGACATTTACACGAGTTTCTTTAACATTTATAACAGGTATACTTAAGTGTACTTGAGGCCTGTCGTGGCGGAGGCGAGACCGTAAGTGCTACAGGTTGTGGGTTCAATTCCCATTTGAGGAAAGAAATATTTAATATTTTCAAATGAAATATTTAATGATTACATTTATTCCTTCTGCTAACAAAGGCAAAGTGCGTCGTTGAGTTCTGCTGCTCAACACGCAATGCCTCAAATACGCTGGAAAGTGGAGAACGGGAAGTGTCTTAACAATAGGTTCCAAAGCTGTATACTTTAGTGGGTTAGTGAGTGTGCCTTTCCTACAAAAGTCGAAGTATACGAAATTAGTAAATTCTACCAAAAAAATGGAAAATAAAAAAAAATATCATCGCATAACACAAAAAATCAAAGCTAAATAGTTCATTAGGTTTAAAATTCGGGACCCAATCTTCTACCAATGAAATCCTTAAAAGGATTTTTTTTCTTTGTAAGATTTAAATGAGCCCCGACAGTTAATCCTATCGATCTATATAGCTCGTTTTCTTTTTTAAAATTAAGCTGTTGGATATCTTTTTATGACTTGCTTTAGAGGCTGTCGTTCCACAGCGTCTTAATGCGTAGATTAATCTATCGTATCTAAATACGATAATTGTAATTGATTCCTTTGGATATTTTTTTTGCTATTATATTATCCAATTCAGAATCATTTGTTTTTCATTGCTTGTGTAACAAGATGACTGACTGTGACTGTAACTGATAGGTTCTGGGTTCGATCCCCACTCAAGGAAATGAAATATTTAATATTTTTAATTTAAATATTCAATGTTTTCATTTCTTCGTTCTGGTACAAGGCAAAACGCGACATTGAGTTCCGCCACTCAACACGCCATGCCTCAAATTCGGCGGAAATTGGGAAACGGGGGTGGAACAGAGTGTCTTAACACTAGGTTCCCAAGTTCCCTCTGCCTACCCTGCCACGTGCGGGATACAGCGTGTAGCTGAGTATAAGACGAACTGGCGTTGAGTTCCGTTAGCAGGGCTGGTAATAACAATAAATATATTTTGCATAACAATTAATTTCGATTTCAAATCAACAGCTCTTCCGTCTACAATCACACGCTGTACCGGTATTTCACGATAACCTTGCGATATATAAATAATGTAATTTATGATGATTGACGGGCGTTAATATTAACGTGCGCGTGTTCTTTGAGCCGATGTCAGACTGACAATACTGACATTTATATATTTTTTTTCAGCTTCACGTCGTTTCCCGCACGTGACAGTGTAGGCAGAGGGATCTTAAGAATTCCGTTCCACATAAAGAGTCGCTTTCATTTTGGTATATTTTTTTAAATTTTTTATGGAAAAGGCAAGGCAAACGAGCGTACGGGTCACCTGATGGTAAGTGATCACCGTCGCCCACGGCCCCGTGTAACACCAGGGGAGCTACAGGAGCGTTGCCGTCCTTTAAGGTGGAAGGGCACCGGGGCCCGGCATTACCTAATGCGAAACGCAGTGGCCAAAGCCACTACTTAACGCCGGTCTTAAATGCCGGGGGTGGTAATAATCCGGTCGAGTCTGCCCATGCGTGTTGTCATTACTGGCAACGTGACTCTACCCCACGTACTTTAGTCGTCTCTTACGACACCATCAGTACCAGGGTGATCCTATTCTAAGCACGGCAAAAATATATTACATAAATTTATTAAAAAAAAACATTAATTTAACATTTGTTTATGTTTTTTTTTGATAATATCTTCATGCATTGATGAAATGATGTTCAGCAAGTGTTTTCCGTTTACTATTCATTCTGTAGACATTACGTGATATGTTGCGGAAACCAATTACTTTTTCTAATCAGACTAGGAACAAAACAAAAAAAATATATATAAATAAATACTTCCTTGTAACTTAAATAAAAAAATGAATCGGCCTATCGTTATGTAGAATCAAAGAAATACAAACAAACTGAGGCGTCACGTACTGCAGGATCACAAGCGTGTATCTGACAACGCAAAGGATTGCAAATGAATATATTATACAATATCTAAGGACTAAAATTCAGTGGAAAGTGGGGAACAGAGCGGAGTGTCTTTACACTAGATTCCAAAGCTCCCTCTGCCTACTCTGCCATATGCAGCATACAGCGTGAAGCTGAAAAAAAAACGAAATACAGCTAAAGATATCTCAAATATCTCAAAAAAAGGCACTCCTATAGAATCCTCTAAATAACATTTGCTTTTGATGTATTGATCAAATTGTAGCCTAAAGTAATTGCAAATATGCAGCTCTTTAGAATAAAAACATACGTTTTTTTTTGTAAAAAAAAAATAAGTAAGTTCAAAGGTATAATAACAAAATAGAAAGTTATAATTGCAGTAAAATGGGAAACGGAACGGAGTGTCTTAGCACTAGGTTCTCAATTTCTCTCTGCCTACACTGCCATGTGCGGTATACAAGCGTACACCCTTTTCCGTTTTCTCGTTTCCGTTGACCTACAGTTATGATATTAATACGGAACTCTTGGTGGGAGTGCTAATCGCACTTGATCGTTTTTTTAACTATCGCTATTAAATATTCACCATCGCGTGACGGCGAAAACATTAAGTCAACGGCCTGCGGTTAAAACCCATAAGATGAGTGCACGAAAGCTGTTGCCTTCTATAAAGTAAATGAACTCTACCAATAAAACATATTCTCATATTTTCATATATTGTTTTTATCGTGATATAGGTCTGTTGTGGCGCAGTGGCAGAAGCGTGAAGAAGTTGAGGCTTCGATCACTACAGGGGGGAAACGAAATATTTAAAACTTTTATTACTTCGCTCTAGTAACAAGGCTAAACACGGCGTTAAAGTCCGTCACTTAAAACGTAAAGCCGAATGTAAACGGAACGGAGTCTCTTAACAATAGGTTTCCAAATTTCCTCTGTCTACCCTGCCATATGAGGGATACAGTAAAAAATATTTTCTATAATCAATAAAATGGTAAAAACCTACAGGTTAATGACAATTCATATAGTATTTAACTAGAATTTGTTTTTTTTAATACTTTTATGGCATAAAAGAGAGAACATACGAAAAAGTAATGAAATATTTTGAAGTAAATATACAAATAAATATCTTTATATTAAGACGCCATCTGTGCCGCAGGGACCTGAACGTGCAATTGAAAAAGCAACGAGATTTCTCGCTCTGGTAATGAAAAAAAGCACGGCGTTGAGCTCCACCAATTAGCACGCAATGCCTCGACAAAGCGTGTCTTAACACAAGGTTCCCAAATTTCCCCTACGTTCCCTGCTATATACCGAGGATATAGCCTCTTAAGTGGAGGAACTTAACGCCGCGTCGCTTAATGGCTTTACGTATTGTGACTTTTATATTAATTAAATACATACTAATGCACAGTCGCAAGTTACCCAAAGAAATAAAGCATGATGAAACCCATACATGTATGTATGGCACATGCTAATTACGTTTTTGCATTTTGTATACGTTTATAACTAACTGATTTCGATGTTTAATAATGAGGAAGTACCTACATGTATTGTTAAATATCGAAATGTCACCATTTAATGATATCAAATAAGCTAAATTATAGTTTGAATCTATTATTGTTATTTACTTTTATATAAAATATTAATTAATTCAATTTTAGGGTTCAATACGACAAAAGAAGAAACGGCAATTATTCTTTTAGCACTTTATTGTCCGTTTGACGTGCGATCACTTGGAAAAAATTGTCACATTGGCCACGCCGAAATTGATATCAAATATTTTACGGTCTCTCCGATCACAGAAAAGATGAAGCTTCTAAGGCAACGCAATCAAAAGATATGTATGAGCATTTGCGCACAGTTTGTGCTGCATTCTGTTGAAATGCGTTGCGTAAACAAAAACCTACCTTTCGTGGTTGGGGTTAGGGTACAGCTATGAAATTTGATACGAAGTTCTATAAAAAACAGGAATAAAATCTAACTGAAAACTTAACATTATATATATTTCATAGAAAAAATACCTTATATTTGTTGTTCATACAGAATGCCACTGTGATTTTTCACTTAGATGTATAATTATAAAAATTACGTAGATATAATTTTAGACAAGAATTGAAAAAATCTAGTACTGTAATAGAAAAAAAACTATTACAAATTTATTGTATATAATTTGTTTTATTTAATTGTATATCATTCTGTGCTTTCGATACGATATATTGCATGTCAGGTGGTGGAACTAAACGCCGTACAATGTCTTGCTGGTGTAGGAAAACAAAAATAATTCATTCACCTAACTGACTATCGAACTCAAAAGGCTATCACGGTGCAGTTGTGACCAAGTTAGTCACAACTGCACTATGATGGCCTCAATTTGTTTTTTATAACTAAACGTTATAGAAATACTATGTTAAAATTTTCTATTGGTGAAAATTTTATAATTATAAATTTAATTAGAGGCCTGTCATGGCGCAGCGGCACAAGAGTGTGACTGTAATCGACAGAGTCTGGGTTCGATCCCCAGTCGAGGAAATGAAATATTTAATATTTTCAATTTAAATATTTAATGTTCCATTTCTTTGCTCTGGTAATAAGGCAAAAGCGCGGCGTTGAGTTCCGCCACTCAACACGCAATGCCTCAAATTCGGCGGAAAGTGGGGAACGGAAGTGGAACGGAGTGTCTTATCACTAGGTTCCCGGGTTCCCTCTAGCTACCCTGCCTCGTGCGTAATACAACGTGAAGCTGAAAAAAAAATAATTTCAGTGTTTATAAAATACAGTGAACATGAACTGTACGAATAACACATTCTGACTCAACGAATCTCGTTTCAAATATATTTGTTAACAAGATCTATTTAAAAAAGTTAGTTGTACTTTTTTCTTATATATAAGTACATATTATATATTTCTCTTCTTCAGCGTCACGATGTATCACGCACATGGCAGGGTAGGCAGGAGATTTTTTTCAGAACTTTTAAAGGTGAACAATTCTGTCAAATATGATTGTTAGAAAAGGGCCAAGTTCAATGTTGACAATAAACGTGTGTTTTGTCTTTACCGACAAAAAAATATATTCTTTTTCACCTCTCCATTGTTGAGATTTTATTTATAATAACAGTTGTTTTCAAGAGGCCTCTTGGCCCGCGTAACCCGTAAACGACAGATTATGGGTTCGACACCCACTAGAGGAAATGAAATATATCATATTTTCTACATATTTAAATATTTTATATTCTCATTTCTGCGCTCTGGTAACAAACCAAAGCGCGACGTTAAGTTACGCTCCTCACCACGCAATGCCTCAAATTCTGGGGAAAATGGGGAACGAAAGTGAAACGGTGTTTCCTAACTAGGTTCCCAAATTCCCTCTGCCTACCCTGCCTTGTGCGGGATACAGCGTGAAGCCATAGCTGTTTCAAAATATGTTCTATTTATTTATAATAACAGTAATAAAAACTGGACTCCAAGAACAACAATTTGTCTAACTTGAGGAAACACTATTTAAATTTATATCAACGTTTATGACAGCAACATATTATATGTTATATATTTTATGACAACGCGTCAATATGACACGTTTTTAGCAATATAATATATAAATAGATACAAATATATAGCTTCTATTTAATTTAAAAGCGATTTAGAAACATAACTTCTAAGATGGTTTTTTTTTATACTCAAACTGGCTTTACCAAAGTTAAATGGAAATAATTAAAAGTTTTGTATGAAATATGACATATTTTTTCATGTTGAATACCGAAAAAAAACTAGGGTATACAGAAGGAACTTGAAAACCTAGGATTATGACACTATTTTTTTCGTTCCCTACTTTAATGTATCGAACGCATAACCTGTCGCGATTACAGTCACACGCTTGTGCCCCTGCGCCACGACAGGCATCATGACAAATTCTGCTCAAAGTAACTCTGACTAAGGTGATATATCATAGCCTATTTTAATAAATGGACTATAATACACAATAATAAAACGCGGCGTTAAGTTTCGCCATTCGGCACGCAATGGCCCAAATTCACTTGAAAGCTAGAAACGGAAGTCTAATAATGGAAACGGAATGTCCTTCAGGTTTGTTTCCAAGTTTACTTTGCCTTCTGAGATGTGTCGACGCTAATAAAACACACAATACATTTTTTAAAATAATAAATGTATTTATAAATTTTTAAAAGCCATTTGAAATATTCATATATAGATATGTATACTTGGCTTTCTAGCACTTTCTAAATGCAACTAGTTCTAAGGCCCTTGACCATAACTTGATGGAGGCTTAACTTAGGTTCATGGCCTGGCCTTAGTTATTTACAGTTATGTTTTTTTTATTTTTATGTTTTAATTTACTTGTGCATATATATATATATATATATATATATATATATATATATATATATATATATATGATGGTTATTTATATTTATCTATTCATAATGTAATTATAATTACTAAATTATAAATGTAATATTCACTATAAATTGTTGTATTTTTTTAGCTTTACGCTGTATCCCACAAAGCTAAGTAGGTTCTAATCCAGAGTGACTCGTCTTAGTTAGACCATAGTCAAATCAATAAGTCCAGTAATAGTATTTTCGTATTAATTTTTAGTTTAAAATTTTCATAAAAATGTTGTTACATTGACAGTTTATGGAGAGTATAATCTATGTTTGAAATATCGATTTTAAAAAGCTTTTTTCTGGAGGAATTCCTTATTTACAAAATTAAATCTTCTAAGAAGTTTTAATGTAAGCTTTTATAGCCATGAATGAAATCAAAACGTTAGTTAATTATATTATATATTTCTTAACTTTATTTAAAAATTCAAAATTCCACCCCTAATTCGTTAATTGCTTTCTGAGCACACCAGTTCAGAACAAATCACATCATCATCAGAACAAAACACAGCTCTACAAAAAGTAAAATTTATCTTCGACCACAGATTAAAAAACTATTATGACTTTAGATTTTTTTAATTTCACGTCAAAAAACCCCCAAAATATATACAAAAGTGACTTTTACTAGTGGCTTTGACTAAAATACATATATCTACATTTTTTTTATAGCTTCACGCTGTATCCCGCACTAGGCAGGGTAGGCAGAGGGAACCCGGGAACCTAGTGTTAAGACACTCCGTTCCACTTCCGTTCCCCACTTTCCGCCGAATTTAAGGCATTGCGTGTTGAGTGGCGAAATTCAACGCCGCGCTTTGCCTTATTACCAGAGCGAAGAAATGAAACATTAAATATTTAAATTAAAAATATTAAGTATTTCATTTCCTCTACTGGGGATACAGTCACACTATTGTGCCGCTGCGCCACGACAGGCCTCATATGTCTATATATATATACTATTATTATTATTTATGTCTTTATATTTAGTTATTTTATAACTAAGTATAAAGACATGTTGTACGCACTAAAAATAGATTCTGTGATTACAGTAATCTTAATGTGCGTTTATTTTCCACATTATCAATTATTTTTCATGTTTGTCGATATAAACAAATTCTTATAAATATTGAACAATAAAATATCATACTCATTATGACTAACCCTGACATTTGCTCCAGTTTTACATCATATAAAATTTATTATATCAACTATAATTGTAGTTGACATCCTGAGTGAATGTCTCATATAAATATGCTGTGTTTTACAGTAAATTTTCTTCTGGCGATGTTTTCTTTAGGACGATATAAAAGGATGTGTAGTTACCTCAAAAAAATCCTGGTAGGTTATCTCTATTATTTTCTTCCAGTTCAATGTCAAAAACTAAATGTTAATGATACACCTGCAAACTTAGTATTGTCAAGCTTTACAAGTTGTACTTCCAATTCTTGCATTTTAAAATTGGAACAAAACCCTTGGTCGGTAAGCCGACTCGCACTTGCCCAAAGTATTTAAATATTCTTTTTTTTAGGCAATAACAAGAAAAAAAAGCGCAATGACAATAAGTGATAAATAATCTGTATGCAAAGACAAGGTCGTATTATATTTTTAAGCTTAGTATATGTGCGTCCAACAAGCATCATATAACATCCATTCCGTTTCGCACTTACCATCAAATTTAAGGCATTACGTCTGTACATATTGGATTCTCCTAAAGTGGAGATCAAATCTACAAACCCCTCGCGTGTACAGTCACACGCTTATACTACTCCCATGCTCCAGCTACTCCTGCACGAGGACATACTTTCCTTTTTCCGTTAATATTGTTAGTAAAATGAAAGCAGTTTATATTCGTAAATATCGTGTTATTGTAATGGGCATAGCCGCGAGCGGCCGCTAGTGCGTGATTCTAATAAATCATATCTTATTAATGAGGCCCGTCATGGCGCACAAGCGTGTGACGTGTCAGGTTCTACTGCGAACCTCTCATATTTTCCTATCAAAATTTTATGTTTTTATTTCATTTTATACATTCTTTAAAATAATGTATGTATTACATATATTTTTATAATATTTAATCATAGTTTTGAGCTTTTTTTCGCATATATTGTGATGAGAAACAAGAATCTCGGTTTACGTTGAATTTTTGAAACAACGTATTGAGTGGCGAAACTTAACGCCGTGCTCTGTCTTTTCACCAAAGTGAGAACACAAAAACATAAGCAAGTATAGCACTGGCAGCCACATATCCATATTTTTTTCATAATCTACATTTATTTACTTCAATCGAAAATCGAACCGACTAAATACGTATTGAACTATCATATACATATAAGTAATCAGAACAAAGTTATAATTTTGATAAAGAAATTCAAATTGTAATCGATACTAGCTTACAATCGCTACTCTAATACTAAACGTTCAGTCAGCCTTTAGACTCTGGCGATGAATGACGCGATTTCATACACAGTGAATGTGCTACTGTTTATATGTGAAAAATATATGAAAATACATAAATATAAATAAAATTTAACTAAAATATAATATAAAAGTTAAGTGCAGTTATATTTCTTACAAATTAAAGTTATAAATTGGTAAGTTTTACATATAAAAATACTAAAGAAAGGTTGAACAATATTGTTTTGGTCTAGTTAAAAAATAAACAAAGGCCGGCTTTTGAATGTTACTGTATTGTTTTCTTTATAGAATGCAACGGGACTGGAACCGGTGACCTGTTTTGCGGTATTTTTGGAGAATAAGTTGATTGTACTTACGTTTAAAGTTATATATATATATATATATATATATATATATATATATATATATATATATATATATATATATATATATATATATATATATATATATATATATATATATATATATATATATATATATATATATATATATATATATATATATATATATATATATATATATATATATATATATATATATATATATATATATATATATATATATATATATATATATATATATATATATATATATATATATATATATATATATATATATATATATATATATATATATATATATATATATATATATATATATATATATATATATATATATATATATATCTACATATTTATATATACATAATTTGTCTTCTTGCTTTACGTTTTTCGTGTTTTTTATAGATAATCTACAGTTACGACACTCCGTTCTCAATTTCCGTCTAATTTTAGAGATAATGCGTGTTGAATGGCCAAATTATTATGAGAATCTATATATATATAATTGTATTTTTAGCGTCACGCTGTATTCCGCACACGGCAGGATTAGCAAAAGGGAACTTCGGAACGCATTGTTAAGATAACACTTTCCATTTACTTCCCGACTAATTCTCGAGGTATTGCGTTTCGAGTAGCGGAACTAAACGCCGCGTTTTAAATATTTCACTTCTCCAAGAGGGACGTGAGCCCACAATTGTCTAGTTTACAGATTATGACCTTGATTATTATTGATTCAAATTTTAATAAAAGATATAGCATTAAATATAAAAGAAGCTGCTTTCCTTTTTATTTTTTATAGCAGAGTCGTCTTAAAACACTCTATTTCCCATTTTCCGCCGGATTTCCGTGACATTGCGTGCTGTATGGCGGAACTTAACGCTGTTTGTTCATAAGTTAGGAACATGAAATTAATAATAAAAGTGGTAATAATATTTAATTAAATAATCCAAGTTAGAGTAGATTTAAATTAAGGAATATTGTTTATTTATTACTACTTTATTATTATTAATATAATTATTTTTTTCTTTCTTTTTCAATTAAACTCTTTGTCCCGCACGTGGAAGGGTAGGCAGAGGGAACTTGGGAACCTAGTGTTGAGACACTTCATTCCGTTCCCCACTTTCTGCCGCGTTTAGAGGCGGAACTTAACGCTTTTACCATGTTTCCAGAGCAAAGAAAATGAAAATTATAAATATTTATTGTATATATACTTTAATTTCTTAAGTGAGGGTCGAACTCACTACCTTTCGCGATTACAGTCACACGCTTGTGCCCCTGCGCCACGACAGGCTTAGGGGTTACTGATACTAAAATTTTATACCAAATCCTTATACACTAATATTATAAAGTAGCGACCCCACCGCGGCTTCGCCTGCTTGAATGACACTATCTGATTTACTATTACATTATCGCTTTCAAAGCTATATGTAAATATTGAAAAATAAAATTTCAGCCAATTATATATATATACATATATATATATATATATATATATATATATATATATATATATATATATATATATATATATATATATATATATATATATATATATATATATATATATATATATATATATATATATATATATATATATATATATATCTGTTATTATTATTGTCTTATGAATTTTAACTCCCATAGCAATTACATACATGAAGTATTAACTTTTGTTTTTGGAGGTTTAACTTAACCATGACTTAAAATATAAAAGCATTAATTATCCTTTTGTTAAAACGGCGTTGTTTTTTATGTGTTTTCTTAAGTTGTTTTTATAAAGATATGAGAGTAGTAAAAAAAATATATTCATTTTATTTTGACGGGCAGGGTATGCAGCATCTTGAAACCTAGAGTTAAGACACTCCTATTAAAACTATGAGGCATTGCATATTGAGTGGCAAAACTCAACGCCGCGCTTTTCTTGTTGCCAGAGAAAAGAAACGAAAATATTAAATATTTCATTTCATCTTCACTGGGGATCAAATTCACGGCCTCACGCATCTACAGTCACACGCTTATGCCCTATGACTACGACAGGCCTAGCCTATTACTTTATACATCTCTATATACTAGATATGTTAATGTTTCTAACTGTAATCGTAACCATCAGCTACACCCTGTATCTCACACATGGTAGAGTAGGCAAAGGGAACTTAGGAACCTAATGTACGACACTCCGTTCTGTTCCACATTTTTCACCGAAATTGGGGCATTATGAGTTAAGTGGCAGAACAATATCGCATTTTGCCTTGTTACCAGAACGAAGAAATGAAAACATTAAATATTTAATTTTATATATTTATACCCCGTGGAGTTTACAATCACACGCTTGTGCCGCATATATGTAAAATAAGAAACTTTTCGTAACCATAGTAGAATCCGATATAAAAGTTTTTGATTATTTCATATGAGACAAGACTAAATATATTTTTAACCTCCGACGCTAAAAGAGTCGTTGTCACTATCTCTCTGTATGTTTGTCTGTAGTACCGCATCCCTTTTGTGAATGAATTGATTTAAATGAGGTTTTGTTTATTCGAAAGGTCAAATACCAGCTAATTAGCTATATTTTATTAAGTAAACAGGATTGCCAGTTTAAGAGCCATAAGCCCTTCGACAAGAGAGGGCAGTGATTTTAACGTTGTAGTTTTTTAAAATTTAGTTTGCTTGCTTCATTTTGACCGAATCGATACTAACGGAGCAATACGAAAACCATTTTTGTACTTGAAAAACATCATAAATCTAAAATCGGACATAAAGCAGCGGCACAAGCGTGTGACTGTAACCGACGGGTTCTGGGTTCGATTCCCGGTCGAGGAAATGAAATATTTAATATTTTCAATTTAAATATTGAATGTTTCATTTCTTCGCTCTGATAATAAGGCAAAAGCGCGGCGTTGAGTTCCGCCACTCAACACGCAATACCTCAAATTCGGCGGAAAGTGGGGAACGGAAGTGGAACGGAGTGTCTTAACACTAGGTTCCCGGGTTCCCTCTGCCTATCCTGCCTTGTGTAGGATACAGCGTGAAACTAAAAAAATAAAAAAAAATCATGCGGTGAAAACCGAAGTTAATCCGAACAATCCGCAACCGAAATAGATTACCAATACGCAGATTGTTCGTATATACATATCCGTATCTAGATCGGAAATGTTCCGTAACGGACTATCCGCATACTAATGCACAGTAAACAAAAAATCCTAGTAATAACATTACATATAGAATATGAATCAATAATGATAATTATTATTATCATTGTGTTTAGCAATTTACGATTACGTAAAAATCTGTTTTCCACCTTTTTTATACAGTACGTGCCCCTTCTGTAGATATATGGGAAATAGTGCTCTTTTCCATGTGTTTAAAAGCCGTCGTGGCAGTGGGTTAACCAATAACCCAACGTTTCCTACTCACGGAAATAATTATATTATTTTTTTTTGTTATTCCTCCGCTTTTATTGATTCTTATTCAATACTAGCGAACTGCCTGCGGCTTTTGCCAGCTTGAATTACATTTGTTTATTTACTAATTTCAACTTATTTCTTGTTCTAATGACGTGATCACTTTTAAGACAATATTTACAAATTAAAAACTAAAATTTCAGGTAAGTAAATTAAAATTTTGTACCAATATTGTAGACTTTAACATTGTAAAAAAAATGCGCCAATTTATCGCGCAACTTTTTTATTTTTAACCTATTCAAATAAAACAATCAATAAATGATTAATGAAGGTTGCTCAGATATGAATATACATATATATGAAAACTGCATTTAAATCTAATTAGCTATTCCTGAGATTAGCGCGTACATACGTACAGACAAACAGACACACAGACAAGAAATAATGGGTTATATATTTATTATAAATACAGATCTCAATGATTCATAGAATTCAAATTTTGTTGTTGAGTTCTGCCTCTAAATACGTGTTTAATTCAGGTTGGAAGAGGATATCAAACTGTCAAATCTACATACATTGCAGTCGACGGAGTGCCTGTGATCTCTGTTTTTTTTTCAATACATCGTACGGTGCACAATATGGCAGAACTTAAGAACATAGTGTTAAGACACTCCATTCCGTTCCCCACTTTTCGCCGTATTTGAGGCATTGCGTGTTGAGTGGTGGAACTCGACGCACTCCTTTGCCTTGTTACCAGAGCGAAACAATGAAAGTATATAAAAGTCAACTAGAAAATATTAAATATTTTAGTAATTGAGGCCTGTCGTGGCACAGCGGCACAAACGTGTGACTGTAACTGACAGGTTCTGGGTTCGATCCTCAGTCGAGGAAATGAAATGTTTAATATTTTTTGAATTTAAATATTTAATGTTTAATTTTTTCGCTTTGGTAATAAGCGCGGCGTTGAGTTCCGCCACTCAACACGCAATGCCTGAAATTTGGCAGAAAGTGGGGAACGAAAGTGGATCGGAGTATCTTGACACCCGCGTTCCTCTGCCTACCCTGCCTGCGGGATACAGCGTGAAGCTAAAAAAAAAATAATAATTTGACTACGCAACTAAACAAGTTTATACTTGCTACCTTCGTTGCATATTTCAAGGGCAGGCCTTTAATATGTATGTAGATCATTATTTAGACTCATTTGCGAAACTTAACGCCGCGATTTGCCTTGTTATTAGAGTGACAAAATAAAAATATCAAATATTCATTCCCCCGAGAGCGCATCGACCTCACCATCGTCACGCTAGTCGCTGCGCCATGAAGGCTTGCACTTTTCTACTTTTCAGTTAAGGTTTTTATTATTTTCTTATTTCTTTTTACTAAAAAATACAATTTCGTTTAATAGTTAAAGTCGTGTTTACAACATCTTATTAAACATACCAACTTTCTTAATTTGTTACAAGGGCACGAAAGAACCGGAAATAGACGTCAACTTTTACATATTAGTCTAACGTTACTGTACTTAATTTTTAAATACGTTAATTTCCCCAGTTTCAGCGGAATTCTTAAGACGTTCGCTGTTAAGTGGCGCTCAAACCTTTTAATTGTCTTATAAAAATAATTTCACCGATTGGAAATCGAACCCACAACCGAAATTACAGTGTGCCACATGAAGTGGTGCCCCACTGCGTCACGAGAAAATAAGTGAGAAACTGAGTGTCTTAAGACTAGGTTCCCAGGTTCTCTCGTTCTACCCCGCTATGCGATATCCAGCGTGGAGGTATATACGAGAGGTGCATATATATTTTACTTATGAGAAATAGCTTGACTAATAACTAATACGTAGTACGTAAAAAATGATTGAATATTGTAAAACAATTTACCAACTATGAATGAATTAAATTTTATGAGGGTAAATACAAGGACACCACGACAGGCCAGGTTTTGCTCCTATTAAAAATATAAAATCAAGTAAAGGGAGGCCTGTCGTGGCGCAGCGGCACAAGAGTGTGACTGTAACCGACAGGTTCTGGGTTCGATCCCCAGTCGAGGAAATGAAATATTTAATATTTTCAATTGAAATATTTAATGTTTCATTTCTTCGCTCTGGTAATAAGGCAAAGCGCGGCGCTGAGTTCCGCCACTCAACGCGCAATGCCTCAAATTCGGCGGAAAGTGCGGAACGGAAGTGGAATGGAGTGTCATAACACTAGGTTTCACTTTCGTTGCCTCTGCCTACCCTGCCTAATGCGGGATACAGCGTGAAGAAGAAAAAAAAAAAAAGTAAAGGGAGTTTGGTTGATCGCGTTAATCTCAAGAACTACTCAGTCTCTCTCTCAACATAACGTTCTATCCTATACATGGCAGGATAGGCGGAGAGAACTTGGAAACCTAGTCTTAAGACACTTCCATTTCCGAATTTCCGTAGGATTTGAAACATTGCGTGTTAAGTGGCGGATGTTAACGCCGCGCTTTGCCTAACTACTAAGTCGATTTAAAAAATATATTTTGTGTTGAATTATCCACTTATCGAGAAAGGCTATAGGTTAATGAATGAATTCGTTTTTTAAATCTATATCTATATCTATCTATGTCTTGGTCATAACAGTGGTTCTTGGTTAGACTATGTTTTATCAAAATCGGATTATCAGTGTAAGAGCTACAAATCCTTTACCGTTATTAAGTAGCGATTTTTTGGGTCGGGATTTTTTAATTATATTTCACTTTACGAAACAAATAATAATTTTAAATTAACATCCACTGCGTGGGACTATGAATTAAAATCAAGTATTTGCTATATGTTTGTAACTAATCGTGATTTTAAATGAGAAATTTTAAGTAAAATTTGATTGCATCTCGATCAAAGTCTGTTCAAACATTGTTATGATCATGCAAGTAAAGTACGAGTAGAAACATTATATCGAACGATCTTTTAAGTAAAAAAAGTATCTGCAACTCTCTTCTCTCACCTCATAAAATATTTGAGATAGCAAATTCATTAAATATATCGGCTGTATCCCGCACATAGCGGGGTAAGCTAGGGGAACTTGGGAACGTACTGTTAAGACTTTCCGTTCCCATTAAGACACTACCAAACTGCATTTTCGCTGAATTTGAAGCATTGCGTCCCTACGCCTTGATAGGCCTTTATTTAGACCTTTATTAGGAAAAATGAACACAGTAACTATCATCCAGGATGATTCACGTGATATGACGCAATGGTTAAGGTACATTAAATGCAATGACTGTACACACATCACGTACAGATATTCTATTCCACGGTTTGCACTATCGATACTTGTGCGCTACTTGAAACAATAGGGTTATTCAGTCCACTCATTTAGTGTTATTTCGCGGAACTCAACGCCGCGATCTTGCTTGTACTATGTAATATCCTAATATAAACTATCTTATTTATTTGCTATGTGTATAGCTCCAAAAAAGGAACAACTAAGTGATTCTATTAGTTCCGCAGCTAAAGATAAAATGGTATACTACTACAAAATAGAAGTAAATATTTAAGTAGGGCTCAAATTTAACGGAAATCGTCACAACAGAACCATACGTACGTGATTTCAGCATTTTTCGCCCTTGAACGGCTTTTCTTTTGTGATACGGGACCCTAAAGATATGTTGATATAATGAATATTTTATTATGTAGTACAGTTGTGGCTGTGGCGTTCCGATCGTGTCAGCTTGCACAATCGGTGAGTGCATGTTAAAAGGGATCCAGTTAAAATACAACCTTCGCCTAGTAAAAAACTATTAAGCAAACACAACACACACAGAACATACTCGTATATATTGCCCACTTTCAGTCGAATTTACGGTGTTGCGTGTTGATTAGCGGAGTTCAACGCCGCGATTTATCTTATTAACAAAGCGAAAAAATGAAAATGTTAAATATTTTTTTTTGGTTCGGGTGGGAATTGAACCCACAGTCCATAGCGTTTACAGTCACACGCCTATGCTTCTGAGTCACGACGGCCACTTTTTTTATTTTATATTTATTTATGAAGGTACTTATTTAAACAATTTTGAGATAACATATGAAATAGATCCCATTTCAGCTATCTTTAAAGCTGTGAAAGTCACTTTAAAGTGTTAATTATTCTTTATTACGAAAGTAAATAATTATTTTTGATCTAATAATCTATACAAATTATATAAGACTAAAAAGTTTCCTTGGTTGAATACAGCTATCTCGAGTAGAGCCATTTCTAATTGAAACAATATTTTATTTTGAGGCCTGTCGTGGCGCAGCGGCACAAGCGTGTGACTGTAAGCGACAGGTTGTGGGTTCGATCCATAATAAGAATCCAATTCATTTCTTCGCTCCGGTACAAGGCAAAGCGTGGCGTTGAGTTACGCCACTCAACACGCAATACAAAGTACATACGGTGAGATACAACGTGAAGCTGAGTGAGTGAAAAATATTCTGTATTCTTTTTCTCAGCTTCACTCATACTTTATTCTGCATGTAGCAGGATAGACCGAGGAAACCTGGAAAACGGAAATTTAGTCCAAAGATCTGGAGAGTACTGAATACTGGAAAAAATGCATGTTGAGTAGCGGAACTAAACGCCGTCTTCTGACTGATTCAATTTCATTCATAATTCAATATTTCATTTTCTCGATTGGGCATTGAATCTACAATCTGCGTTTACATTGCACGCTTGTGCCCCTACACCACAACAGGCCTCTTTTTTGTATTGGTTAACCTATTTGATAAAAAAGATGATTACATCATATCGTTTTGGATACAATTCTTAGAGGCCTATCGTGGCGTAGTGGCACAAGCGTGCCACTGGTAGAGCGATAGGTTGTGGGTTTGACTCCCCGCCTCGGTCCTCATATTGACTGAAATATTTAATATTTTCCATTTCTGGTCTCTGATAGGCAAAGTGCAGCGTTGTATTGTGCCACTCAACATGCTATGCTTTAAATTCGGCGAAAAGTGGGGAACGGAACGGAGTGTCTTAACACTGGGTTCCCAAGGTCCTGGATTCAGAAAATATATTAAATATAATTAAATTGAATGAATATCGTTGAAATATCATTATTTTGTTTAATGCAAAAAGTAGTTAATTGAAATTGTATGGAGTAGAAGCGAGCGTCACAAGAACGCTAAGGTTCCGGTTTTTCGCTTGTACGCTCGGCGCAGGCGGAACGTGACAATATTTCGTATAATAACATCTAATAGACGCTATCAGGTTATAAAGATAATGAATTTTATGAAATATTACTGATAGATTGCGGCTTCGTCTGCTTAAAATATACTATGATTTATTTAGTAACCTCCCTTCATTTTTAATATAATTTAAATATTTTTTTCTTAACTAAAATTGTAAAACTAAATTTAAAATTAAAAAAAAAAATGTCAAACTAAATACAATATGCAATTGAAAGGAGCAAAGGAACAAATAGAAATTAAATTGCATATGCATATTACATATATTATAATATTCTCATTGTTCATACATAGTAATAATATAACGACGGGTCAGAGGCGTAGGGCAGATGTCGCCTCTTATTTATAAGTAATTGACTATATTAACTATTACAAAACTATGTCAAGTTAACCTCAAGTAATCTGGGTTATTACTGCCGTTTATTTAAACAGTGTCAGCGAAATAGAGACCAGTTATTTTTTTATTTTGATATGTAAATTGAAATGTTAATTAGCAGGTCTCAACGCGGCGTTATGTTCCGTTATTTACAACGTAATGTCTCAAGTACGGATATAGGGTAGGTTATGTTTGTCTATTCAGATATATTCGTGACCAAAAATGAAATTCAATTTGAAAAATTTGTTTATTTTTAATATATGGTTAGATATTTCATATCTATCTAGGGTTGGCGACAGCTTCGCGCGTACTTCAAACGCAGTTTCACCTTGTTATTCAAGATCCCAAAGGAATTTCAAATATATATATATATATATATATATATATATATATATATATATATATATATATATATATATATATATATATATATATATATATATATTTATATATATATATATATATATATATATATATATATATATATATATATATATATATATATATATATATATATATATATATATATATAAACATATGTCTTATATAAAAAACGAAAATAAGCAACAATAGCAAAATATTTACTTGTTTATAATGAAGGCATTGCGTGTAACCTTCACATAGAGTTAACAGAGCGAAGAAATGAAAATATTTAATAATTCATTTCCTTGGGTGGAGATCAACTCTATAACCTGTCGCGTTTACAGCTCTCCAAGCCTCCCTATACTAATACATAAATCAAACTAGTAAACTGTCTAAAAAATAAATCTAAGGTTACTTCAGGTCAATTTTGTAACATAAAATTGATACTTGTTGCCTAAAAATCATACTCAGCTTCACGCTGTATCCCGCACACGGCAGGGTAGATAGTTTTCTTCGGAATCTAGTGGTAAGACACTCTGTTCCACTTTCGTTCCCCACTTTCCGTCGAATTCTAGGCATTGCGTGTTGTGTGGCGGAACTCAACGCCGCGTTTTGCCTTGTACCAGAGCGAAGAAATGAAAACATTCAATATTTAAATTGAAAATATTCAATATTTCATTTCCTCGAGTGGTGATCGAACCCACAAACTGTCGGTTACAGTCACACGCTTGTGCCACTGTGCCACGACAGGCCTCTAAAATAAAATCATAAGCACCTTTTTAATTAAAGCAAAGAGGCCCTTGGGCCTTGGTGGCGCAGCACAAGTGTGCGACTGTACTCGCGATAGGTTGTGGGATCGATTCTCACTCGAGTTCATGAAATCTTTATTAAGGTAATAGGGAGTGTCTTTACACTAGGTTTCCTCTGCCTACCCTGCCATGTGCGGGATACAGCGTGAAGCTGAGTAAGGGCCGAAAATAGTTATTTATAAAAAGTTTTTTTGTTTGTCTGTTTATCTGTTTGTCTGTGCGTTTGTACGCGCCAGTCTCAGAAAGGGCTAACCTGATATAAATGCAGTTTTCACTATTATATTTTGGCATCCTCCTTCAACATTTAGTGTTTATTTTTTTTTATTGGTTGATAAATAAAAAAAGTTACGTCATTTTATAATATTTTGTAGTACAAAATGGCTACTATTTTTTATTAATTTATTTATTTATTTTTTTATTATTTATATACTTTATTAGCACACAATATTATAACAGTTCATATAACTTAAATTACTAAATAATGTGTGCAATGGCGACCTTATCACTATAAGTGATCTCTTCCAGGTAACCATTAAGCTATGATAAAATATAATTTTAAAGCAACAGGCAGAAACGTGCAAAAAGTAGAGTCGGATATAATATATATAAAATATAAATCATTTTTAAATATATATACTGATATTATAATATATAGACATACATATAATTAGTAAAATACATATGTTTATACATAAACATACACATATATAATAAATACATATATACACACACATAAATATCCACTTAAAGTACATACCATATATAAATATATACATACAATATACAGCATGGTCAGACTAAGAGCCGTATTGTAGGTAGAGTTTTTTAAGTCTGCGTTTAAATATACCTATAGTCTGGGAACGTCTAATGCCAACGGGCAGAGCATTCCACAGTTTTACTGTTTTAACAGTAAAAGAGTCTCCATAGCATTTCGTGCGGTATAGAGGAATTTCAAGGAGATTATTGTTACGGGAACGGAGATGCTGGGAGTGAAGGGTATTTGCCCCTAAGAACTTAAATCGTTCTTTGAGGTACAAAGGAGCGCTGGGATGGTAAAGGACAGTATAAAGGAGGGTAAGAGATTGTAGGTGCCGCCGGTCTTTTACGGTTAACCATTTGAGCTGTTTACGGTATTGTGTTATATGATCATATTTTCTCAGTCCAAAGACAAATCGTATAATGAGATTTTGCATCCTTTCGAGTTTATTGAGCAGTTCTTTAGATAAATCTAAGTAGCATGAGTCGGCATAATCTAATATAGGAATGAGAAGAGTTTGGCCTAAATATATTTTAGTTTTTATAGGCAAAAGATTCTTCCACTTTCTCAGACTTCCTATGGCGCAAAAAACCTTACGACAAAGCTCGTAATTTACCTGAAATTCTTGTCTTAAAAGTAATATTTTTAATATAACAAAAAAATCTGTCAATGATGTTGGTAAATAAGTAGTGCCTTAATGGGAACGGAGTGCCTTAACATTAGTTTCCCAAGTTCCCTCTACCAATCCTATCATTTGCGAGATACAGCGTGAAGCTGAAAAAACATTCTTAAATGAAACTAAGTATCAGTTATTAGTTAGTACAAAGTAACTGTTTAAAGTTCATTGACACGATTTGACGATTACCAATCGTGAACTATGGTAGCTGACACGTTTTTGTTATTTTAACGCATGTAGCAATTACGTGATTAATTATTCTTCACGCTTTATCCCGCTAGCATGAAATTAATAAAAAGAAGAATTCCGCCACTCAACACACAATGCCTTTAGAAAATAGGACACGAAAGTGTCTTTATGGGAACGTTTTAAAATTATGTTACCAGGTTACCTCTATCTAAGGAATAGAAGGACGTAACATCAACCACTGGAAGGATATTGTAACCCCAATCTTGTTTTAAGATTTATATTATTTAGTTGCTTAATTTATAGATTGACTTTATTTAATTGATGCCTGTTGTGGCGCAGCGGCATAATCGTTTGACTGTAACCGACGGGTTGCCGGTTCGATCCCCACTCGAGAAAATGAAATATTAAATATTTTCAATTTAAATATTTAATATTTTCATTTCTTCGCTCTGTTACAAGGCAAAACGCGGCGTTGAGCTCCGCCACTCAACACGCTATGCCTCAAAATTGAAGTGGAACGGAGTGTCTTAACACTATGTTCCCTCTGCCTACCGTGCCATGTGCGGGATACAGCGTGAAGCTGAGTATAAGTGAATAAATGGTGATTAAATAATTTTCATAAAATTACGTATATATTTTAATACAAAAACGACATCGAGGCCATTGTGACTCAGAGGTACATCTTGAGACTGTAAATGATGAGTGAGTTCAGTCCCCACTTGGGGGAAAGATATATATATATATATATATATATATATATATATATATATATATATATATATATATATATATATATATATAATAATTAACATTTTTGTTTAAATTTTGTCGATCTGAATATTTTAAACTGGCGTAACTTTTTTTATTTTTTAACCTGTTTAAATAAAACAACCACTAAATGTTAATTGTTTAAGTCATATAATCGATTCTGAAATTAGCGCGTACAAACGCACAGACAAACAGTCGAAAATTTAAAAAATCATAATATTTTTTCATAGATCTTCTGTACATAGATAATACAAGTATAGATTTCTATTAAGCAATCATGCAAGGTTCCGTGGCGAACGAAGTGCCTCGGAGAGCGAAATACTTGTATAAGCATAATAATATATATATACATATTTATGTTACATTAGATAAAAAACACTACACTGTTTTATAGGCGTGATACTGATAAACACAAAATATATGTCAAAGGTCAAAGTTCGTTGTAATTATAGGAAATAATCACGAGAAAAAATTATATTATTTTGGCAAGTTTTAGATTGTTAGGTTTCCTTTGCTTCATCGTGTATCCCGTTCATAGCCAGACAGTGGGAACATGGGAACCTACTGTTAAGACACTTCCGTTTCTCATTTTCCTCCGAATTAGGATACTATATGTTGGTTACTCAACGCCGCGCTATGCTTCGATACCAGAGTGAATATTTATTTAAAGGAAATATAAACAATTAAAATTATAATTATTACTTGGGACACTGATATTTTACATCAGAACTGTATTGAACTATAATCTATACTTATAATAAATCTGTAACCAATCTCTGTCTGCACTTGAAAGATATACTAAAAAAAATATTATAGGCGACATTGATATAGATTAAATAATGATTTTTAAAATGTTTGTCTGTTCATCATTGTGTTTGTACGCTCTCATATCAGAAACAGCTAATCAGATTAAAATGAATTTAAATAGGTTAATAAATAAAAAAATATATATATCAATTTAAAATATTAAATTCGGCAACATTGCTGCGGTTTTTTATTTCTTTGGCTGAAATGTTTTTTTTCAGTGTATAGCTACTGTTTTATTTATTTATTTAGTACTTCAAATAAAAACCAAATTTACATTCAATTAACCAATGAAGTCTTCACATAAAATAGTACAAAAAAAATAGCTAGATGTACAGTTAATCAAAAAGAAATCAAAATAAAACAGAAGAAAATCATTCAGAAACAGCTTTCATGACAAGTGATTTGAACTTATTTAAATTTATAGTAAACATGTCAATATCGTCAAACGCGTTATCATGAGAGCTGCAAGCACGATAAATAAAAACATTTCCACCATATTTAGTTCATGTAATAGGTACATAGAACTGTGATTTATTACGGGCTTGTAGACGAGGACATCTCAGACTAATATTACTTAAAAGGAAAGGGGTATCAATATAATTATTAACTATTTTAAAAAGGAAAAGTTCGTCCCTAGCCAAACGACGGTTCTTTAAAGAAGTCGGAATAGGTTGTTTATCGAGATGGTATTGGTTGGCTTTAATACTAATATGTTTTATTTAATAGTGATCATGTTACTAGAACAACAAAATAATTGAGATATGTAAATAAGATAATGAAATTCAAGCGGGCGAAGCCGCGAGCTAATTCGAATCTAAATCCTTGGCTTTTAAAGTCGTACACTAAAATAAATACCTACCAGTTATATAGCACCAAAATTATTTTAGTACTTACTATAAACCTATAGGTACTCAAGTATTGCGCAGTCTCGAGCTAAACAACTTAATTGTGCAAGAACGTTTGTTGCAAAATTCTGTATTTGCTCTTTAGACTTTCCTAGGCTTTGTTAATGCGGATAGGTATTCAATACTCATGGTCGTTTAACATGTGTATATACATTACATTTGTTGTAACCCTCATTCAGCTTCACGCTGTATCCCGCACATAGCGTGATAGGCAGAGGGAACTTGTGAATCAATGTGAAGACATTCCATGCCATTCCACGCTTTCCGCCGAATTTGAGGCATTGCGTGTTGAGTTGCGGAACTCAACGCTACGCTTTGATCTATAGACAAGTCGCGACGTTCATTTCTACCACTTCATACTTAAAATGTAGGAAATTAAGCGGAAATTGGAAACAGAGTGCCTTAACACTAATGGAATATGGAGGAGAGTTAAAATTTTTTTTTTTTTTGATGGTGAGGATTTTCTGTTAGCCCTACTGGTCTTTAATGAAAGAAGTGCAAAGTGCTTTTGGCCAACGAAAGAAGTGCAAACACTGAGGGGCTACTACTTGAGGGTGTCGACGGCGGCATGGACGCCCCCTGCGGGACTCGCATTTCCGCTGTCGCCGTCGATCGGGCTGGGCAATAAAAAAAAATAGATATCGAGTTATTAGAAAGTTGTGAACGGAGACTCAACACGAGACAATCTTTTTTCTCTTGTAACTTAGATTATATAAAAAAATCTTTACGCCAAATATAACTAAAATATTTTCAGCCGTTAATGTGTTATCCAGAAAAAATTGCGTCGTTTTGCGATATTTCTCATAATATCTAAATTTACAAAACTCAACTCAACTCAGCTTCACGCTTCATCCCGAACATAGCAGAGTAGGCATAGGTAACTTGGGAACCTAGTGTTAAGACACTCCGTTCCACTTCCGTTCCCCACTTTACGCCGAATTTGAGGCATTACGTGTTGACTGGTGGAACTCAACGCCGCGTTTTTTTGCGTTGTACCAGAGCGAAGAAATAAAAACATTACATATTTAAATTGAAAATATTAAACATTTCATTTCCTCGATTGGGAATCGAACCCACAACCTGTCGGTTACAGTCACACGCTTGTGCCGTTGCGCCACGACAAGCCTTATATTTATAGTAATCTCATAATATCTGTACGTATAGTAAATCTGTAACTGATCGCTGTACACGGAAGATATATTAAAAATCTTGTGGGGGGCGTTTATTAATGTAATATGATTTGATTATGATTGTATGTTTGTCTGTTTATCTGTTTATCATGTGAAAGAGAACAATTATCGCGAATTATAAGTAGGTTATCTTAAAAAATACTCCTTGAAATTGATTTAACAAGATAGCAAAGTGGCAAAGTCTCATTTAAAAATATATATTTATATTGCAAAATTAAAAAAATATACATATTATATATTTTTTATATATCATACAGTAGAAGTACAAGCGGGTTGTGGGTTAGATTCGCACGAAAATGAAAAAAGGAATATTTTTTATATCTACGCTCCGGTAAGGCAAGGCACGGCGTTGATCACCGCCACTCATCTTACAATGCTTCATGTGGAAATGATACCAATAAAGACTGAACAAAGTTAAAACAGTTTATTGAAAAAGCAGATGTTAGACAGGAACTATATATATTGACAAGTAGTGAAATCTAGAAAGAAATGACAGGTGACGCCACAAGCACACAGATGATATAAACGTTCTTTTCACAGTCAATGGGCGTTGTTTATACTATTTCAACTCCAACATCCTCTCTTAAACATAGTCCCATCCTCTTGGAACAGTAGGCCAATTTGGTGTAAGTTGTGGCCTTGGTCAGCGCGTCAGCAACCATCTCATCAGTCCGGACGTAGCGAACTTCGATGTCACCTCCAAGCACTTTATCACGTACAAAATGATGCCTTATGTCAATGTGCTTGGTTCTTGAATTAAAGCCATCAGAACCTGAAATCTTGATAGAACTTTGATTATCACTGTAAATAATCATAGCTTCATTCTTCAATTGTGGCCAAAAGCTTTCTTGAAGTTGCTTAAGCCATAGCGCCTCTTGAACACAGGCTGATAACGACATATACTCTGCTTCAGTCGTAGACAGAGCAACTGTAGGCTGTCGTCTCGAGTTCCAGCTTATCGCTCCACCCTGAAACTGGAATGTATAGCCTGTACAGGAACGACGATCGTCTCCTGCGCTTGCCCAATCTGCATCGCAATAACCATGAGTCATTGTCTCTTCTGGAGTTTGTTTATAGCTCAATCTATAGTCTTGGGTGCCTTTTAAGTAACGCATGACACGTTTCAGAGCAAGCCAATGTTGCATTTCAGGTTTGCTGTTGTATTTGCTGAGCATATTTATTACGAAGCTGATATCCGGCCTCGTAACTTGGGAAATATACAACAGGCAACCAATTACCTCTTGATACGGTATTTCAGTTAAAATATTTGAATTTTCTCTTACTTGAAACTTTGTATTCACCTCCATCGGAGCTTTGACAGACTTACAGTCAGACATGCCATATTTTTGTAACACTTCTTGTATGTATTTTCTTTGGTCTAAATATATTAATCCTCTCTGTCTGTCCCGTTCTATATGTATTCCAATGCAGTAACATAAATCTCCAAGATCTTTCATTTTAAATCTTTTATGCAGTTCTCCCTTTATATAGTTCTTTACTTTTTGATTATTTGTAAAAATCAACAAATCGTCTACGTAGATTGCTATAAAAGTAATATTATCGTTATCTACAATCTTGTAGTATATACAGGGATCCAGTTTTGTTTGTAATAAACCTATTTCCTTTAGTGTAGTATCAAGCTTCTTGTTCCACATCCTGCTGGCTTGTTTTAAGCCATATAACGATTTTTTAAGTCTGCATACATTTTCACCACTTTCATACATGGGTGGCTGCTTCATATAAATTTCCTCCTCTATGTCTCCTTGCAGAAAGGCTGAAACAGCATCCATATGACATATGTCTAAGTCATACTTCACAGACAAGGCAAGCAAATACCTCAGTGATGCAAGTCTCACTACGGGTGAAAAACTTCACTATAGTCAATACCAGGTCTTTGTGAACATCCTTTAATTACTAGACGAGCCTTGTATTTCACTGTATCTCCATTTTCATTTCTCTTTATCTTATATACCCATTTGCATGGAATTGCATGTTTATTAGATGGTAGTGCAGTGAGTTCCCAGGTATTGTTTTCAAGTAAGGACTTGTACTCTTCATTCATGGCTTCTTTCCATTGTACTGCATATAGGCCTGATAATGCTTCTTCAACTGTTGATGGATCTGGAATTGTCATAAAACACATGAAGTTATTGTCTTGCCTTTTCCTGTTATGTGATCTCAATGTAATTCTACTCGGTACATTGTCATCATCATCACCATCTACATAATCATCTGTATCAGGATAATATGTCTCATCATCAGTTCTTCTATTTAATGCACAGCTGTTGAACGAAGTATCAGGACTAGATGAAGATGATGTCTCATTCTGCGAGCTCTCACTGGAATTCAATGATTCATTTCCTTGATTCTGTGGGTCCTTTGAGTCAATAGGAAGGGTTATAAGCTGAGGCGTTGATTCCTGAGCAGTATTCTCAATATCTTTAGTATTTTCAACAAATAACACATCTCTACTTATGACAATCTTCTTACTGACTTGATCATACAGCCTGTATCCCTTAGTGTTATCACAGTATCCCACAAAGACGAGTTCTCGTGACTTACTATCCCATTTCTGGCGGTTTTGCTTAGGAACATGTACCATGGCCTTAGTACCAAATATTTTTAAATGAGATAGGTTTGGTTTCTTACCAGCCCACTTTTGAATGGTGTTACCCCAGCTAGAACGCGGGATGGGGATCTGTTGATGACATAAGCTGCAGTTGCAACAGCCTCAGCCCAGAATGATTTTTGTAGTTTTGCCTCAAACAGCATGCTCTTCGCACGTTCTACCAGACTACGGTTCATCCTCTCTGCAAGACCATTTTGCTCCGGAGTGTATGGACTGCTGGTCTGGTGTTTGATACCGGAGGCTGCCAGAAAATCTAAAAAATCTTTATTACAAAATTCCTTACCGTTGTCGCTTCTAAGAATTTTTATTTTCCTCTCTAATTCATTCTCTCCTCCTCCTCCTCCTCCTTGAATTTCTTAAACACCGATTTAATGTCCATTTTGTTTTTAATGAAATAAACATGTACTTTACGAGAAAAATCATCTGTGAAAGTTATGAAGTACTTTATGAAGTACTTACTCCTCCAGCAGATGGTGTCTCCATCGGACCACACAGATCAGTATGAATTATTTCTAGCAATCCATTTGCTCTCGAACCAGAATTCGGAAACGGTAATCGTGTTTGTTTCGCTTCACAACAGGGTATACAAACAGTATTAACTTCTTTGTTACAAATATTAACACCTTCAGCACATAACGGTAACCTTTTTACATCAGCCATATTTAAATGTCCCATTCTCTTATGCCACGTATTTAAATCTGTTGCTGTACATGCATTTCCAGCTTTTACAGTATTAAGTCTATACATGTTGTCAATCAGTGTAGCTGTTGCTACTAAAATCTTGTTGACATTGTATATCTTGCAACCAGTACTTGAAAATTCGACTTTACAACCACTTTTTGTTAATTGACTGACTGACAACAGGTTGGTGGTTAAATCAGGAATATAAAGAACATTTCTCACCTGTATTCGATGTTCATTTTTGTTAAATTCGTTTGTATATTTACCTTACCCATACTTTGCACAGGGATCGCTTCACTGTTGGCCACCGTTATTCTGGGAATCGGAGGTGGTTGTTCATCATACATCCAGTCTGAGCGCCTTGACATGTGCATTGTGGCTCCGGAGTCAATATACCAATCATCCTGATGCAATGTGCTGTAAGCTTAAAAAACTGCTGTAAACGTATTTTGATTAGATTTCTGTGCTGTACACTGTTTCTTTAAATGTCCATACTTGTTGCAGTTAAAGCAACGGGGGCCCTTTCCTTTTGGTTTTGTGTTATTGTGAGAGGTACACTTGTGTTTTGTAAAAAATACAGAAGTTTCGGATGCTTTGACTTCCTGTAAAAGTTTAGTTTTTATGAAGTCTGATGAAATTGTTATGCCAGAACTTTCAAGACCCATGATCATCGGTTTATAATTATCCGGTAAACCTGCCAGCATGAGTGTTCCCAACCATTCATCATTAACACCAAACCCAATGTTTCGCAGCTTATGCGCTGTACACATGATTTTATTCACGTATTCTTCGATACTTGCACAGTTGTCCAATGAAGTATTGACCAAATCCTTAAGTAAGCCGACTTTTCTCGACAGCCCGGAGTCTTCGAATGCATTTTGTAGGTTTTTCCATACTTCTTTTGCAGTCGTTGCATTTTCAATATGAACGTAGTTTATCGGTTCCACCAACAAAATTATTTTCGACTTAGCTTTAACGTCTTTCTTCGGGTCGACATCGGTACCAGGTTCAATACATTCCCACAATTCTTCCAATTGTAAATAAGACATAACTGCAAATTTCCACGTCGAATAATTTTCCCGACCAGCTAGTTTTTCAATTTGAAGGTTAGTCATAGCCATTGTTCACGGGACCGGCGTAGTACTATAAGTTGCGAAATACTTTACTTTTTCACGGTAAATATTTGACTTTCAGTCTATCAAAAGGTATACGGGGCGGCCCATAACCTGTGGAAATGATACCAATAAAGACTGAACAAAGTTTTTTTTTTTTTTTTTTTTTTTTATGGCCTGATTTTGCGATGACAGGCGCAAAATAATTGAAAGTGTCAAGTATTGTAGAAAATACACAAACGTTATGAAGCAGTAAAGTTTTATAAATTTTGAAGAACTCGTAAATATGTGATGAAGGATGAAATGAT
The DNA here is from genome assembly GCA_019049475.1 of Eueides isabella. Lineage (NCBI taxonomy): Eukaryota > Metazoa > Arthropoda > Insecta > Lepidoptera > Nymphalidae > Eueides > Eueides isabella. The sequence goes on from CM032386.1 coordinate 13,521,689, forward strand.
TCAAATAGTTAAATAGTCATGCACCAAATTACAAGTATATATAGTATAAATAGATATATTTTTGTATCGATGACCATAAGAATGAACTAATATTTTATGAACTATAACTTAATGTCATTATCTACAATAAACTTAACCAATATTTTAATAAAAGGATTAAAAACTAAAGCTAATATACATTTCACATTAACAGGGCGTTGGATGTTGGAAGGAAGGATGTCGTAAAGAGAGTATTTGAGTTTTGGGCAATTAAACACAATGTGATCCGTAGAGCCTTCATCCAAACCACACTCGCAAATAGAGTTATCTTTAATTCTCAATTTTGCCAAATGTATGGGCGTACACGCGTGGCCTAAGCGAAGTCTACAAATAGTAGAGGTTACAGTTCTATTAGCACGCCTATAGCGAGAGAACCACGGAAAAGTTGGAATATCCGATTGGATAGTGGCATAATATTTACCTTTTACTAGAGTTGATTGATCCCAAAAGGTTTTCCATGTAGATTTTAAATCGAATTTCGACTTCGACAATAAATCTTGACAATAAATAAAATTATGACTTACATGGTTGGCAGATACTGCAGATTTGGCATAAGCATCAGCTATATCATTGTCTATAATACCAGAGTGACTCGGGATCCATGCCAAAGATAAGCACAAGCCTTGTTCATGGCAGCGGTACAAAGCTTCCCTAATTTTAATTATAAGAAGAAAATGAGACCTGCTACGAAAAGGATTTTGTATTAAAGATTGCAAAGCACTTAAGCAATCGGAAAAAATAATAACTTTTTTCATTTTGTGAGATTCTGCAAACAAGATGCCTTCAAGCAAAGCAATACATTCGCCAGAAAAAGTAGAAGTTTCAGGAGGGCACTTGAAACTTAAAATAATTTTGTAATTGGGAATCCAACAAGCTGCCCCAACACTAGAATCATATGAGAACTTAGATGCATCTGTAAATATAGCTATATAGTCTGACCAATTCTCTGTGTAAAGATTTTGAAATTTACTATTAGCACCTGGGTCGTTTTTGTCAATACCCAGATTCGTTAGCACTAAAGGTTTATATATAAGTGAACTAAAGGACACGGTATAAAGAGGATGGATAGAAGAGGTAAAAATTGGGGTCGAAAGGGATGAAAATTTGCGAAAACTTTTTAAAATGCAAGGATAATGCTGTGGGGTGTTAATGACACGTGATAGACGATGAAGACAATTTAGCAGAGGGTGAGAGGAAGATTGTATTACTTTAGTTATAAAGCGATCAGAGAGATATTGACGACGAAGGTGAAGAGGAGGATCTACGCATTCCACTTGCATGGCGTTTGTAGGTGATGACTTCATCGCGCCTAAGATGATTCTTAGCGCCCTATAATGAATTTTATCTAGTTTGGATAAAGCAGACTTATAGCAAGGGTCTAACAAGAATATGGCATAATCAAGATGACTACGAACAATGGCGTTGTATAATAATTTCAATGTGAATTGATGGGAACCCCACCAAACACCGGATACGGCACGTAGAATTTGAAGATTTTGTTCACACTTTTTATAGACATATTCCATATGAAAAGAACCAGATAGTTTTGAATCTAAAAGAACACCCAAGAACTTAACGTAGTTAAGAACTGGAATTTTTTGATTGTTAAAAACAATATTAACTTCTGGAACACTTTTCTTTCTAGTAAAAATAACTACACTACTTTTGGGGACTGACAATGACAAACCGTGCACCGATAGCCATTCTCCTAAATAAAACAATGCAGAGTTAAGTCTACTAACAATTTCATCAACATTTTTAGAGCTAAAGAATAGCACAATGTCATCGGCATATTGCAAAATATTGCAGAAACATTCAACTGATTTCTCTAAGTCATGAGTATAAAAACTGTATAATAAAGCCTCAGGGCTCTGTGCTGAGCGCACAGAGCCCTGAGGAAGACCATTCCAAATTGTTCTAGGAGGGAGAAGGATGCCTCTATGCCTAATTCGAATGGATCTGCCGATAAAATGATTGAATATAAAATGGGATAATTTAGGAGGGAGGCCAAGTCTTAGCATTTTGAGCTTAAGATTAGAGAGAATGACACTATCATAAGCAGAGCTAATGTCCAAAAAAACTCCTATCAGATATTCACCTTTAGCAAAGCTTATGCGAATTTCTGATGTAAGTATACTCAGGCTATCTATTGTACTAAGGCCTTTCCTAAAACCAAATTGCGACTTAGACAGAATTCCTCTACTTTCCATTATCCAGTCGAGTCTATTTTTAATTAAATGATCCATAATTTTGCAAATAGTGGAAGACAAGGCAATAGGACGATACGATGAAGATTCATTAGGATCTTTCCCAGGTTTTAAAATTGGAATAATAATTTGAGTTTTCCAGGATAAAAGGACACAACCGGAATGCAAAAAAGAATTAACAATAGATATGTACACATTTTTTGCGGCATTGCCAACGTTTTTAAGAAACGAATAGGGAATACCATCTTCGCCTGGAGAGGAGTCGGATAAACCACTCAGGACACATTGAAGTTCGTTCATAGTAAAGGGGTCATCCATCACGTCAGAATGTGATAATAGGAAAGGTTTAAAGCAATCAGAGTTAGGAACGAAAGGGGGAGCAAGGCTACACGCAAATTTTTTTAACCAAGAAGATTCAGTAGAGGAAATGTTACACATGATATCGTTGAGCGAGGAGCGAAATATTTTAATACATTTCCAAACTGTTGAAGAACGAGTGCGAGGGTTTAATGACTGACAAAATCGTAACCAGCCCAGTTTCTTTTTTAATTTAAAGAGTCTTTTGGTTTGAGCTGCTATTTTCTTAAAGGATATAAAATTTGAGAAAGACATGCAACGGATATAGTTGCGTTCAGCAAATTTGCGATTTTTTATAGCAGCCGAGCACTCTTCATCCCACCAAGGGGGGGAAGATAATAATTTACCACCAATTCGCTTACGAGGAATACTGATATCCGCCGCGGAGCACAAAACATCAATAAACTTTTCGTAGCAACTTAAGGAATTGTCGTCATTAACAATGGGAAAATTGTGAAGACGGGAATCAACAAACAATGAAAAATCCAACCAATTGGCTCTATTCAATCGGTAAGGCAATAGAGAGGTGGAAGCAGAAATTGGACATGGTTTTTTGCGTAAAGAAATAATAATGGGAAAATGATCAGTACCAAATGAGGACGAGAGAACTTCCCAATTAAGAGTAGAAGCCAAACAGGGGGTAAAAAGTGTTAAGTCAACCGCACTCTTTGGGTTCTGATGAGGGTAAACTCTACGTGTTGGTGAACCATCATTAATAAAACATACGTTGGCATCATCAAATATGTCTAATAACTGCAGAGCAAAACTGTCGCAGTAATGACAACCCCAAGCCGTATGGTGGAAGTTAAAGTCTCCGAGAACGATGAGTGGCCGAGAGAGGCTAGCTAAAATGTTCTGAATATCTTGACCTAGAGAAGAATGAGGATGTGGGATATAAAATGAGATAAAAGTTATATCAAATGCTTTAACTGCTACAACATTAAAATTGGGACTATGAGGGGGAAGGGATACACGCGAAAAAGATATAAGCCGATTTATCAAAAATGCACTGCCTGCATACCCGTCATTGCTGTCATCTCTCAAACAAGAGTAACCTGGAATACGAAAACGAATACCAGGTTTTAACCAGGTCTCTGAGATGGCAAGAATAGCAGGTCTATATTCTTGAACCAGAAGAAGTATTTCAGGTTTTCTCTGAAGGAGACTTTTACAGTTCCACTGAATTATTTTTATTGATTCCATAAGTGGAAGTAATGGAAGATGAAGATAGAACATTAAAATTGATAGAAGCCGCGTTGTTCGGTAGGTTATTAATATTGTTAATGGGAGAGACAAGAGGAGAAAGGCGATTCGTTAAAATAACTAAAAGAGAATGTAAAAGTTGTTCAGTAGATGGAGAATGGGATGAAGACGGTTCAATGGCACAACCATTACCTAAGCTAGAAGAACATAAAGAAATAATATTTTGATGAGCTGCTTTATCATATCCTAATGGACTTGGAGAATGTTGACGAGCAGGTTTAATGGTCGTTTTTCTATACGAAGTTGAGAGATGAGTATGATTGTTGGAGACAGGAGGATTTTTAGCAGAGGGTTGGACAGAGGGAGAAGAAGCATGAGCTTTTGCCACCTCAGAATAAGGTCTGCGGGAATGAGGGAACTGGGCAGATGCCTGAGCAAAAGAAATGTTTTCCTGAGACATTGTATTTTTAATTAGACGCTGCCTTGTGTGTTCCGGGCAAATATGGTCTATAGCAAAATTATTGCCTGAGCAATTAAGGCAAGAAGAATTTTCAACAGGAACTACACATGATTCACCAAAATGAGGTTGGGCGCATTTATAACATCTTGGCTTTGAACGGCAAATATTTTTCGTATGTCCAAACCTGCAACAGTTATTGCACTGAATTGTTGGTAACTTGTATAATTCGACGGTCAGTGAGTTATAAAACATATAAATGTTCTTTGGCAAAACTTGCCCTCTAAAAGTCAGGACTACCGATTGGGTGGGAATCCAACTAGTAGACCCATCCACGGTTTGTTTGCGGTTAAGTCTTCTTGCTTTAAGAATAGGGCCACATCCTAAAGGGAGTTCCAAGCTTTCCGTGAGAGCCTGCATAGACCACTCAATTGGGACCTCCCTCACTAGACCCATACGTGTGACGCTGAAAGTTGGGATGAAGGCTTTGTATTTATGAGTTGTTAAAAGGGGATTGATCATAAAATTATTGGCCGCAACAGCGGACACAAATTCTATACTAATTTTATTTCGCCCGATACTTTTGACGCCGTCTTTTTTACTATTTTCAATTTTGTTTTTAAATAGGAATTCACCAAATTTAAGGGCCTTTATAGATAGTCCCGCCAAAGGTTCAGTTTCTAATCTAGAAACATGGACAATATACGGACCACAATCAGTATCACAATAAAAATTAAGGAGATCGTCCAAAGAAGGGTTAAAATAAGCTGTTTGAATAGAAGGATTCGCTGAAGAAGAATTAATAATAGTTTTCTTAAGTGGGGTTTCATTATAATTCTCATTGTGTCGTTTCTTTGTGACGGGACTTGGAGAAGGAAGATCAGAATCGGGGGTATAAAATATCTCACCTGGATCAGGCGGATCTGGATCTGGCTTTTTATTCATTCCTCCTGTCAAGTTTGACACATGGAGGAAAAATTATCTTATTATATATATAATTAACAACTTACCTTAATTACTATTTATAATACACGACAAACTATAACTAATAAATATGAAAGAAAATTTACATGAAATACAAACAATAATCAATGAAAAAAATCGTTTAAAACACAGCGCTTCCAAATTGTGTGTTGACTACTTCAAACGCGATCTGACAATCTGTGAACAAAGTTAAAACAGTTTATTGAAAAAGCAGATGTTAGACAGGAACTATATATATTGACAAGTAGTGAAATCTAGAAAGAAATGACAGGTGACGCCACATGGCCACAGATGATATAAATGTTCTTTTCACAGTCAATGGGCGTTGTTTATACTATTTCAACTCCAACACTTCAAGTTCAGCAAAAATTGGAGAACGGAACTAAGTGTCTTAACATTGGGGTCCCAAGTTCCCTCTGTCTACCCCGCTGTGTGTTAAATAATATTTAAAGGAGATTTAAACAATTTTGGCTTCAATGGTAAACGACAATACAAATTAGCGCTAATCATTGATAAACATTATATAACCGTAGTCTTATTAGAACAATTTGTAATTTCGATGATTCTTTGGTGTAAAGCGCGGCGTTGAATTCCGACACTCATCACGCAAGAAACCAAAGTGTTTTAACACTAGGTTCCCAAGTTCCCCCTGCCTACTCTGCCATGTGCGGGATACAGCGTGATGCTGAAAAAAGATATGTACGAAATTCGTTTTATAAGATGATAAAGTATCGATATTGTCAGGTTTTAGATCTAGTAACAGTTATTTAACCGTTACAAACGAAAGATATAGGTACCAAAATATCGTTAGTAATTAACGTCTTGTTCACTGTCGTTATATAATTTAAATTTATTTTTGTGCTGAATGATTATTTACAATTAAAATGAACATATTCGTTATAATGAGGCCTTATTTAATTCTTTATTCTGGCAGAGCTATACTCTAAACTCGGTGTTGAGTTCCGCTACTCAACATTCAATGTCTCAAATTCAGTGGAACGTGGGGAACGAAAGTATCTTATTGGGAACAGAGCGAGGGTCTTAACACTAAGGTTCTGAGTTCTTTTGCTTGGTTGAATAAGGATTTTATTAGCCATTATCATGCCTTTTGGGTCGTCGATTTACAAAAAATGTCAGAAGTGTCAGTCATATAATAAACTAAAATCGGATTGAAAGGCGTTATGTTGAAAAGAGAAAAAAAGTCAACTCGACATGCAATGCCTTGGGAATTCAGCAAAAAACGCGGATAATGGAGGAACAGTATATTAGCGCTAGGCTATTTAATCCCTCTGTGTTCCCTGCAATGTGCGTGATACAGCGTGAAATAAAAAAAAACCAATTTATTTATGAATCAATAAAAACAGAACGGTCAATAAATGTATGTTAGGAAGTTTTTCAAAAATACAACAAAAGAGAAACGCAGACGGAATTTCAAAATTTAAAGAAGCAAAACAAGTTTTTGAGAAAAAATTCAAAGTGTTTTATTCAAACAAAATATCTATCCTTACAAATAAGTAATATTTTGAAAATGAAAAGAGAGATCGGCAACTTTTTCGGGATTCAGTAGTAATTGTTTATGTCATTGGTCTTTATTTTTGACTCTCTCACACGTAACAAGCATAGTATTTTACAAAAGTCATGATATGAAAACAATAATCTGTACTCTATCTATATTGACTTCTTTAAAAAAAATGTATAAATTTGAAGCGAACCAAAAAATTCGAAGCTTGCATTACTTTTTTATTTAAAAAGACGGACAGACGATGATAAAAAATTAAAAGCATTGGCTGTATTACACTAATAAAAACCCCTTATAAGATTTTTTTTCATAAATCTTCCATGTACATATAGTCTTTATCGAGAAATTATTATAAGTATAGATATGTTATATACTCGTATATATGTAATTGTCTTCCAAAATAACTGTTATAGTACCACAGATGATAATAATAAACGATACAGATGGCTGACTACAGATGGCGTACAATGATATCGGGTCTGACCTTAATGTATTATTATAGTAAAAATAAACGGCTTATAAATGCTTTGAAAAAAAAACGCTTACTATAGCTAAAAAGCTTTTCTATAGCTAAAAAGCTTTCTATATGACAATGTATAGTTATAAATAAGGCATAAATATTTTATTTTAATTTTAATTATGATTTGTTAAGGTAACTTGAAGAATGTAGTGAATAATGTGGGAAAGGAGTGTTTAATCACTTGCCCACTTTATTAAGACACTTCCGCTCTCCACTTCCACCGAATTTTGGTGGCATACGTGTGTAGCGGCGGAACTCAACTCCGCGCTCTGCTTCGATAGCATAGCGAAAAAATATTTCATTTTTCAACTTAAAAATTGTATTAACAACTGTTGCCGCGTTTACGGTCGCTTACGTTCCTGCGCCACGACAGCCGTTAATCTATTATAATACATTGTTTACATCTAAAATGTATGAGTACCTTAAAAATACATCATATAATAAAAAATAACGATTCACGCTGTATTTTGCTAACGGCAGAGTAGGCAGAGGGAACTTAGGAACCTAGTGTTGAAACACTCCGTTCCCCACTTACCGCTGAATTCGGGGCATTGCGTATCGATAATATTAATTATTGCAATCAAATTGTGTTTACAATGAATTTTATTGAACATTTTTGGCCAAATAAATAATTAGTCTATAGCTGAATACAGAAAAATAATAGATATTAAGAAATTACCAACAATGTAATGTAATTTACTTTACTACACACGCTATCTCCGTACGAAAATCTTTTACGTAATCTAAATCGGAAAGCAATCGTGATTTATTTCATATTGATAAAATCGGTCTATAAGTAACAATAGTAATGAATAAATATTTTTTCTGTTTCACGCTGTATCCCGCAAATGGCAGGGTAGGCACTCCATTCCCCACGACCCACTAAACAGTGAAATTGTGTGTTGAGTTGGCGCAACTCAACGCAACGCTTTGCCTTGTTTCCGGAGCAAGCCCTCCCCCGACTGGCAATTGAATCCACGATCAACTTATCTACAGCGACACGCTTGTGCCACTAATATATTGTAAATTATCAAAAATTGAGGCCTGTTGTGGCGCAGCGGCACAAGAGTGTGACTGTAACCGACAGGTTCTGGGTTCGGTCCCCAGTCGAGGAAATGAAATATTTAATATTTTCAATTTAAATATTTAATGTCTTATTTCTTCGCTCTGGTAATAAAGCAAAGCGTGGCGTTGAGTTCCGTCACTCAACACGCAATGCTATATCTCAAATTCGGCGGAAAATGGGGAACGGAAGTGGAACGGAGTGTCTTAAGACTAGGTTCCCGGGTTCCCTCTGCCTACCCTGCCTCGTGCGGGATACGGCGTGAAGCTGAAAATTATTTATAAAATATTGCATATTATATGTCGGAAACCAATATCACAGGCTGTCTAAGGAAATTCATTTTAAATATGACCATTGCATGTGTTGCATTGCATTTACGATTTTCCTTTTTAAGATTGCACGCGATATTGAACATCAATATATTTAAAGTATAAGTCGATCGTGCATAGTTTGTCTGTCGTGACGTGTGTGCACAAGGGTGTGATTGTATTGGGTTCGATTCCCAGTTGAAGAAATAAACTATTTTATATTTCGCGCGGCGTTGAGTTCCGCCTCTCAACACAAAATGAATCGAATTCGGTGGAAAGTGTTACGGCTATAAATATTTCAATTCCTCGAATGGGTAGGCCTCGATTTATGAAAGTGCAATAAAAATATATAAGACACAAAACAAAATCCGACAGCTTAAAAACTAAATACCATTATAATTGAAAAATCATAATATTTTTTTTGAAATGTATAATTAATTGCCTACAAACGAAAAGGAAGACAGACAAGCCAACAGTTTATGAGAATTAAAGTTCAAGGCTTAAGATAAAAAATTAAATTATTAATCTTTATAAGAAGACAAAAACATGTTCTATATATACATTATTTTTTATAGTTTAATTTTCATTTCTTAATTAATAAAATGGCAAAACGCGGCGTTGAGCTCCGCCACTTAGCATGCAATTATTTTCGACTGTTAAGCTTTGTAAGAAGAAAAAAACTATCTCAGCCATTTTTTTTATTGCAATTGTTTTATTGCAAGAACAGGGACTAAAATACAACAAGGCATGGGTTCGATACTCGAAAAATATATTAAATATTATATATTTTCATTATGTGGTAAGAGGCTATCCATTAATGACGTGATGTTTTTGTAGCATTTTCTAACCCCTAGTGAGGTTTAAACTTTTTAATTACTAATATATATATAATATGTATATATACATATATATTTATGTATATATGTATATGTACATATATATATTATAATGCTGTTTTTTTATTATCTTTTATTTTTGTGCACTGTTTGTTTACCCCAATAAATAATACAAAAAGTATTATATTATGATTGAAAGTATTATTTAATACCTTTAAAATCAGCCAGTACATTTTGCCACCATAGAAATAAATATACATATACGCATAGACTGATAAACTCATTACCCTTTGCGTGATGCAGTCGGCTAAAAATATTTATGTATATTCATTTAACAAAGAAGTGGTTAAAAATGCCGTAATAGAAGCAGCTTCACGCTGTAGCCCGCACCTGTCAGTGTACGCAGAGGGAACTTGGGAACCTAATGTTAAGACACTCCGTTCCACTTCTATTCCCCACTTTCCGCCCACTTTGAGGCATTGTGTGTTGAACCAGAGCAAATGAAATGAAAACATTAAATATTTAATTTGTAAATATTAAATAATCCTTGAGTGGGGACGCTCGAAAATCGAACCCACAACCTTTCGTATACAGTGACACGTTTGTGCCGCTGCGCCATGACAGGCTGTATATCTGAAATTCATTAAAATAATTAGTGTACCAACAACAATTAAAGTAATAAGTAGGCGTATTTCTGTTGTAACATAGACTCCGCTACATTGTAGTGTCTCAAGAATTTCAATTGTAAGGATTTTTTTTTATCTCCACGCTGATTATGGACATGCAGCAGGATAGGCAAAGGGAACCTGGGAACCTAGTACTAGCTCTGTTCCCATTAGTACACTTCTGTTCTCCACTTTCTGCCAATATCCTATTCTATACTATTTTTAATATATGTATCATATACTAATTTTAATAGAATTTAAAAATAAATTTAAACAAGAATATAATATACACAATATAATATACACAACATATCAAGGTCGAGGCCTGTCGTGGCGCAGCGGCACAACCGTGTGACTGTAACCAGCAGGTTGTGGGCTCAATCCCCACTCGAGGAAATGGAATATTTAATATTTTCAATTTTAAATATTTAATGTTTTCATTTCTTCGCTCTGGTACAAGGTAAAAGGCGGCGTTGAGTTACGCCACTCAACATGAATTTGAGACATGGTGCCTCAAATTCGGCGGAAAGTGGGGAGCGGAAGTGAAACGGAGTGTCTTAACACTAGGTTCCCAAGTTCCCTCTGCCTACCCTGTTATGTGCGCAGAACATTGAGTGAATATATCAAGTATAAATATAACGAAACATTGCGTGTTGAGTTATCAGAACGAATAGCAATAACTAATTTCATCGCCTAGGAATTGAACTCACAACTGTCGTTTTGACTTACCATCAGAACATATTATATAATATTTTTTCTAGTAATAAGTCTTATAAAAAAACTTACTTCAGTAATAATATACGGTTAATATGTCTTATGTAAATAACCATAATGACTTTCTTAATCGAGATGAAATATAATGATATATAATGATTCAATGATGAGCTTTACATTGAAATTATATGTTAATAACCTATACTTATAATAAATCTGTATATGATCACTGTCTGTACATGGAAGATATATTAAAAAATCTTAGAGTCATTTTAAAAATTTTTGTATGTCTGTGCGTTTGTACGCGATAGTCTCAGTAACGGCTAACTACATTTAAATGAAGTTTTCACTATCTTGTATATATTGTATATATGCTATACTTAGTATTTCTATGTTCTATTCTTCTCTGGAACGACCTACCCGCGGCAGTATTTTCAGGTCGATATGACATGGGTCTACCTCCACTTTAAAAGCCGTCAAAGCGCCTGTAACTCCCCTGGTGTTACACGGGGCGGTGGGCGACGGTGATCACTCACCATCAGGTGACCCATACGCTCGTTTGCTTTGTCTTTTCCATAAAAAAAAAAATGAAATCGGTTTTAAAATAAAAAAAGTTACGTCAATTTAAAATATTACGATCGACAAAGTTGCAACAAAGTTTTAATTAATTTTGCTGAAATTTTAGACTTTAAAGTATATGTATTGTCTTATCGTTAATTGATAATGTCATTAAAACAAGAAATTAGTTGAAATAAGTAAAAAAAATAATGTAATTCAAGCGGACGAAGCCGCGGAAAACTCACTAGTGTATAATATAATTCAAATATGATTTAGAAAAATTATTGCATGCAATTATTATGTAGGTAATAAATATTTATTATTTTATTATATCTTAGTGTTAAGACATTCCGTTACCATTATGACAATTTCGTTCCCAATTTGCCGGTAAATTCTAGAGGCATTGCGTATTTAGTGATGAAACTCAACGCTTCTTCGCCAAAGCGAGGAAATTAATATGTTAAATATTTAATTTCTGATGAATATGTTAAATATTAAATTCCTCGAGTGGAAACGAACCACAACCTGTCGCGTTTACAGTCGCACGCTTGTGCCTCTTTACTTATGGCTTATTGCAAATGATTTACTTATTATTTTTGATGCTAAAGAAAGCTAAAAATCTATTTAAAAAAATATTAACAAAAGGAGAGGTTGGAATAATTTTCGTCGTTTTTAAAAAAGTATATATATATTATTTTAATTTTATGGAACATTGAGGCCAGTCGTGAAAATAATTAATTTTCAATTTAAATATTTTATGTTTTCAATTCTTCGCCCTGGTAACTACGCAAAGCGCAGCGTTGAGCTACGCCACTCAACACGCATTGCCTCAAATTCGGCGGAAATGGAACGGAGTGACTAAACACTAGGTTCACAAGTTCTCTCTGCCTACCCCGCCATGTGCGGGATACAGCGTGAACCTGAGTGAGTGAGTGAGTGAGTAATTTTATGTAACTAATGTTATCTTAATTTAATGAAAAATACGCTTTTTAAGATTTGCTAATCTTTTACGAACAAAAAGTGATCATATTTCATAAAATAAATATTAATTGACTATGCTTTGCGAATAATAATGAATAAAACATCCTTTTAACCTTAGGTTTAAAATATAACCTTAAAAATAATTTATTTTAAAAAAAATATACTAAAAATATTCATGTTTCGGATTATTAATTTTTGTTATTAATTTATATATTTGTAAAAACAATTTACATAAAATATAACCACTTAAAATGCATTAACATACACAATAAATTGTTTAATGGACTTCAAAATGGAGGACGGAAATAAAAATGTTCTTAAATATTCAATATATTATTTTATAATGTCAAATAACTTCCTAATAATAAAGAAGAGTAAGTACTCGTTGCAGAAAAGAAAATATATCATATATGTGCTGTCGTGGCGGAAGGGCAGTGCGTTAGATCCACTATCGAGGCAATTTAATATTTAATATATTCAATTTAAATGTTTTGATTTCTTCGCACTGGCAACAAGGCAGTATACGGCGTTGAGTTCCATCTCCACACGCAATGCTTCAAATTCGGCGGTACGTGAATAACGGGACAGAGTATCTACCCTGCCATGTGTAGAATACAGCGAGAAGCGATAAACTGAGAGAAAAAAATATCTTCAATTGATCTCTAGCATCGAAATATTGTGCATTGTGAATTTTAGAGTCTATCGGCTGTCTTTGCCTCATCAAAATCAGGAAAATAAAATATATCATTTAATTCTACTATTGTATGCATTTTTAAATTGTCCAACGAATATTAAAAGACCATTAAGTACTTGTAATTTTCAATTGCCACTTGAAGAAGGTTGTTTTGGTCCCTAGAAATATATTTTTAAGGTAAAATCTTTAAATTTAAACTGGGTAACATAATGTAAACGGAATAAAGTATAACATTTATAAATAACGTGTGTGTTAATGAGACATAATTATTTAACATTATATATGCCTTTATCTATTTTTCCATGTCAGCGTAGGGGATATGAAAATTATAAATAAATATATAGTAATTATTGTTATAATTATAATTATATAACTATAGTTATAACACTTGTTAGTTTAAAAATAAATAAAACGGAACATATATGATTCTTTGAAATTAAGCAATTGGTCCATGACGCGGTTACCAGCCATCTGTAAATTTAGAATCTCGGTAACGTGGGTTCGATTCCCACTTTAGAAAATTAATATTTAATATTTTTAATTTAAATATTGAATGGTTTCATTTCTTCGCTCTGATACAAGGCAAAACGAGGTGTTTCTGTCGAGTTTGAGGCATTGCGTGTTGAGTTCCGCCACTCAACACGCAATGCCTCAAACTCGACAGAAAATGGGGAACAAAAGTGGAACGGAGTGTCTTAACACTACGTTCCCAAGTTCCCTTTGCCTACTCTGCCATGTGCGGGATACAGCGTGAAGCTGAAGAAGTAAAAAAATACTAATTGCGTTTAAAAGGCATACAAAAAATAAAAATAAACATATTTTTTTTGATAAATGCAAATTTATCAAAAAATATATGTTTATTTTTAACTGAATTCTTATTTTGTATTATAAAAAACTACGTTCATGCAGTGATAATCATTCAATTCAATTCAGTATGTAATATCTTTTTTCTCAGGACGTTATCTCGTAGAATTATAGTTTGTAAAACGACTTTACAGATAATTAGTTTATTGCTTTTAAAATGACTGTACACTTTGTATATTTTAAACAGCAATAATATTATCAGACAATTACAGAGTAAAAAATGTAAATTTAAATATGTTTTCTTTCGTTTCAGATTATTTAATATTCAACAAGATGCCAAACTAAAATATGAATACAATAGAAACTTCGTGTGCGCCGGCTGCCTTAGGCCAAGCACACTTGTCCCATTTGCCCCAACGTCCTCCTATAAATTTGAGTTTTCAAGATCTTTCATACACCGTGTCTAATGGAAAATGTAAGTAAACAATAATATATCCAAAACTTTTACATTTTTAAATAAAAATATCTTAAACAATTTTTAAATATATATAATTAAGTACTTCACACTGTTACTTTTTAAATTAAATATTTCATAACAACCTATTAGGAAAAAGTCATATCAATCATACATCACGAATATCGAATGTTTCAATGGCGTTGATTTCATGTCAATACGCATTATCTCAAAAATGAGAATAGTGTTCAAACACTAAGTTCCTTCTGCCTCTCTGCTTGTACGATACAACTGCTCGCTGTATCATACATATATTAGTTAAAGTAAAAAAAAATATTCCTAACACAAAATTATTAAAAAAAGAATATGGCAAAATGATTTACCTCCATAGAGTAAGTAAGTAAGGAAGTACAGTAAGGCAGTAACAGACGTCCATTGATCTTTGAAAATACAGTGTTGATGATACTGGTCACGCATATACCATGAGAACCGTAGAGACGTAGAGTTGGACGCCCTCTTCCCTCAGCCCAAGGCTAAAGTTTTAAAAAAAATTGTAGTATACTGATTTTAGTATACTAAAAGCGGCTCCAGTTTCTTATTCTCCATTCTATAGGATCGTTTTATATTTAATATTATTTACTTATCACAGTAAAAATCCATAGCCGTAATTGTAACCAATGTTCCATAGAACATTAACTTATTTACATATTAAAAGCATATTACGTTCACACGCGTTTGTCCCTGCGCCACTAACTTGATTATTTTGAAATGTGCCGATATTCAAATGTAAAATATATAAATAAAAACGACCCTTTAAAAGTAAAGCAGAGAGTACTGCCACTACATTATCCTCCCTATATTCATCTTGCACGTGAAGTCGTAGTTACTATATTTCATCTACAGTACTGTGATCGGTTGCAAGGTAATTGCCTCCTGCGCACATTGGCCAACCATTTCGAAAGTGTTGTACAGAATACCGTAGGTTTGTACCATAATAAAATTTATGACATTAATAAATAATAAATTACACTGTTCAATAGTCCATATTTCCCATTTTTACCCTAATTTTGTATTTATTAGCCAATTTTCTAATGCAACTTCATATTGTGCTGGTATTTATATAATTTATATGTTGTGTTGTGAATAATTAGCTATATTTAATATCTGTTTGTCACGATATACCAGTATATTTAGACAATATATGGATTTGTATATTCGTTTCTCATTACTGCATAAATGTTAAGCAGCTCAGGTTCCCAGGTTCACTCTGCATATCTTGCTATATTTTTAAAAAGTTTAAAACAGGTTACGAGTAGGTGTACTAAGATTTTCTTTTAGTAACTCAAATGAGCTTCCTTCTAGAGAGAGAGAAAAAAAAAACGAAACGATACTGTTTGTCGTACACCCAAATGAAGTTATTTGTTATTTTTTACCACAGCTTATATCTTATATTTTTTTTAATTTTATTATGTTTATTGGAGGCCTGTTGTGGCGCAGGGGCACGTGCGGCTGTTATCGCGATAGGTAGTGGGTTCGGCTTACACTAGATTAGAAACAATATTTAATGTTTTCATTTCTTCGCTCTGGTAACGAGGCAAAACGTATTGCCTTATAAATTTAGCTGATGGTGTGAGGAGGAAGTGTTGTAAAAGGGTGTCAACACTAGGTTCCTATGTTCACGTTACCTAACCTGCTTCCTGTATATTTATTATTATGCAGTTTATTATTATAAATTACTTACTTTAATTCATTTTAAATTTGATAATCGTTATCTTTTTATTACGATTTTGCAAGTAAATACGATTACTCATATTGTTTATGTTTTTCTGTCTTTATACATTATAACAATGTATTATGTATTCAATCATAAGTACAAAAGTCGCTTAGATTGTAAAAAGTGATTCACCTATTCTTTTAATTACTTTGTTTCAATTAATTGATTTGCTACTTGCATTTTGTTTTAAAAATCGATATTAAATTATTATTAAAATATGCGCATCGATGATTTGTTTGTGACATCACTATTTTATAAGCACGTGACTAGAGACCGTCCTGTGGCCTAATACAGTGCACGTGAGTACTAAGATTTACTTTTACGACACTATACTGGTTGTATATTTGACTAAAGACAACTAACTAGGTAGCTGTGAAAATGTTCAGATGTTGTAGGTTCAATTCTGATTCAATGATATCAATAGAGGCCTCTCGTGGTGCAGGGGCACTAGCATGCCCCTGTAGAAGCGACAGGTTATGTGTTCGATCTCCACTCGAGGAAATTAAATACTTTACTCTACTCAGCTTTACGCTGTCCCGCGCATGGTAGGGTAGGCAGAGGGAGCTTGGGAATCTAGTGTTAAGACACTCCGTTCCACTTTCGTTCCCCACTATTTGCTGAATTTAAGGCATTGCGTGTTGAGTGGCGGGACTCAACGCCGCGCTTTGCTATGTACCATAACGAATAAGTAAAAACATTAAATATTTCAATTGAAAATATTACATTATTTCCATTTCCTCGATCTGGCAATAAGGCTAGCTCGGCGCTGAGTTTCATCACTCATCACGCAATGCCTCAAATTGGGTAAAAAGTGGAGAATGGGACGCATTGTCTTCACACTGGGTTCCCAAGTTCCTTCTGCATACTCCGCCTTGTGGGATAAAATAAATGTCCAAAATAAATATATTTTAGTAAAATATTTCAAACTCTATCGAAAAACTAAGAATGGGGGTGAATAAAAACTTTAATCAGTTATTTCAAGGATCTAGTTGATAGATCTAGATCTAGTAGAACGTTGACTTAAAAATTATTTTTCTTTGTAATTTATATATAAGCTAGAGGCTGTTGCAGAGTTATTAGATGTTAGTGAATAAAAAAATATGTTGTCATTAAATTATTTTGATACTCTATGTTTCGGTTTCAGCGGAAAAGTGGGAAACGGAAGTGTCTTAAACCAGGTACCAGGTCTAAATACATTTCCGTTTCCCATTTGGACTTCAACGTAGAGTCGGCAGAAGGAGTCTGGGAACCTATTGTTAAGATAAACCTAAGACGTATATATATATATATATATATATATATATATATATATATATATATATATATATATATATATATATATATATATATATATATATATATATATATATATATATATATATATATATATATATATATATATATATATATAACACATAGTAATTTCATCTACAGTACAGTAACATTTAGTTAGCGAAAGTAAGGCCTATATGAATAGTATATTTCCCAAGTGGAAATTGCCACAAGATTGTGACATACGAGACGAGCGAGACCGTTCTAAATATCTCATATTAACTTATAGATTTATCTTAAAACTAGCCTTATCCGTGACTTGACTCGCATAAAAATAAGTAATATTTATATAAAACATATCTGATGAGTGATGACACGTCTTAGGTGTCCAAAGTAACTGATTGCAGGTACAATAGGGTAGGTAGCTAATGCTGTCATCCTTAATCGACTTTATAGAGACGTACCTTGTCTTTTCCCAGAAATTGGAAGAATTGGAAGAACTGTTTAAGATAATATCGTCGGCTTCAAGGGCATCCCCTACGGGACTAGACTGGACTTACAGTTATCGTTGGGCGGTGTTATAAATAATATAATATAACCAAACCACTCGTTACTCAACACGTTTCAGCTTCACGCTCATGGCAGGGTAGGCAGAGAGAACATGGGAGCCCAGTGTTAAGACACTCCGTGTTGAGTGGCGGAGTTCAACGCCGCGTTTTGCCTTTTATCAGAGCGAAGGAATGAACACATTAAATATTTAAATTGAAAATATTAAATATTTCATTTCCTCGAGTGGGGATCGAACCCACAGCATGTCGGTTACAGTCATACACTTGTGCCACTGCGCCACGACAGGCCTCAACACGTAATGCCTCAAATTCATCGGAAAGCGGAGAACGATAGTGTCTTAGCACTAGGTTCCCAAGTTCCTTTCTGCCTTCCCTGCCGTGCCACACAGCGTACAGGTAGAAAATAATGAAATATATCAATGTTTGGAAAGATAATTTGCAAGGTTTGATTGCATCTCTTGCATCCCATAAAGAGAACTTGGGAATCTAGTGTTAAGACTCTCCATTCCATTCCTCATTTTATGCCGGAATTGAGGCATTTCGTGTTGAGTCGCGGAACTCAACGCCGCGCCTTACTTTATTACCAGAGCGAATTAATGAACATATTTAATATTTTATTTGAAATTATTTAATATTTCACTTCTTCGAGTAGGTATCGAACACACAACCTGTCGTTTCAAGTCACACCCTTGTGACCCTACCCCACTACATTTTTAATATGAAAACATGACTAAAGTTGCCAACATAGTATTGCCTTAAATACTAAATCATTAACAAAGTATTTTTACTAATGTTAAAATGTTTGATTGACTTAACTTTGTATTTAAATAACTTAACACTTAGAAACGAAACATACTTATTTAGAAAACGTATTCCAAAAGGTTCGAAATCCTCCATCACAGTTTTTCCACGATATTTATTTGCAAATATCTAATTTATAGCAACATTTTTAATACTTTGCTTTAGCAACAGTAAATTTATGGTGCTTGCGCGGATATTTCTTAAGAAATTGCACTAGTTATTGAAATTACAGACGATTTCAAAATAAAGTATTTTTCCATGTGCACATTGCTATGTGTAAACGACACTAAACATACTCACGCTTCACGCTGTATCCCGCACATCGCAGGGTAGGCTGAGGGAACTTGGGAACCTAGTGTTAAGACACTCCGTTCCCTTTCCGTCCTTAAAGTACGACACTAAACATAAATGAATATATATTATAATTTCAATATATTTTTCTGTATGTTTTTCAGTTTATAGAGGCCTTATCATATTTGTAATTATATAAACTACGAATTTTAAGTAAATATTCGTTTAGTTCAAGTAGTGGATTCGAACCCCAATCGAAAAATCTAACATAAAATATTTATATTTATTTGCCCTGGTCATAAGATAAAGCGCGGCGTTCAGTTTCGCTGCTTATTACGCAATGTCTCAAAATTTGCGACATTGAAAATGCGGCGGAAATGGAAAGTGCGTCACGGAACGGGATGTCATACCACTAGTTTCTCACGATCATTCTGCCTATCATCCTATGTGTCGGTTACAGTGTGAAAATAATAATAAAGAAAAAAAAAAAACATAATAAAAAATATACCTACCCAGCTTCACGCTGTATCCCGCACATCGCAGGGTAGGCAGAGGGAACTTGGGAACCTTGTGTCAGGACTCTCCGTATCATTTCCGTTCCCCACTTTCCGTCGAATATGAGGCATGGCGTGTTGTGTGGCGGAATTCAACGCCGCGTTTTGCCTTGTACCAGAGCGAAGAAATGAAAACATTCAATATTTAAATTGAAAATATTCAATATTTCATTTCCTGGGGATCGAACCCAGAACCTGTCGGTTACAGTCACACGTTTGTGCCGCTGCGTCCTAATACAGCCCTAAAAAATAACTCAAAGAATAACTTTTGTTTACATTGAAATTAAATAAATAAAAAAAAACGTACAAAAGGTATATTAGTAATAATAGTCGTAAATTCAAAGAATAAATCAATGTCATTGATACTTACAAATGTACTTAAATTATTTAGAATTATCAATATTTGTTGTTAAAACGTAAACATATTTCATATCTTTTTCATTAAAAAAATCGAAAAGATAACCTTGAATAAAAACTTGCTTAGTTCATTCAACTGTGACTATGTGACAAAGTTTTTTTATCTACAGTGATGTGGGTATACAAAATTGGTGGTGGTGCGAGTGTAAACGCCGATGCCAGTTCGATTTCCGCTTGAGGAAATGAGATATTTAATTTTTAATTTATTTTGCTCGTTCAGGTAACGTGGTAAGGCGTGGCGTTGAGTTCCGCTTATCACCAAACAATGCCATAAATTTGGCAAAAGTTACTAAACTCTTTTTTGGCTATCCTACTATGTACAAAGGAAAATATATATATAAAGTATAGATTTTTTTTAGTTTTTTTAAATGTTCTTTATATATGGTACATAAATATGAATTAACTTTAATAATTGTAAAAAATCTTTTACTCTTACATTCTATGTCATGTCAATTTTATTTTATTTTTCGGCTTCACGCTTTATCCCGCTTATGGTAGGGTAAGTAGAGAAAACTTAGAAAACTAATATCACATACCGTTCCCCGTTCTACCGAATTTGAGGCCTGTTGTGGCGCAGCGGCACAAGAGTGTGACTGTAACCGACAGGGTCCGAGGTCGATCTCCAGTCGAGGAAATGAAATATTTAATAGTTTCAATTTAAATATTTAATGTTTCATTTCTTCGCTCTAGTAATACGGCGAAGCGCGGCGTTGAATTCCGCCATTCAACACGCAATGCCTCAAATTCGGCGGAAAGTGGGGAACGGAACGGAAGTGGAACGGAGTGTCTTAACACTAAGTTCCAGGGTTCCCTCTGCCTACCCTGCCTCGTGCGGGATACAGCGTGAAGCTATAAAAAGAAAACTATTTAGTTACAAATAACGTGTTTTCGTGTTATACTCGTATTTTATTTCAAACTTCGTAGTCATAGTGAGTAAATTCGTTAGCGTGTAAGGAAGACCGGATACAGAACTGCATTATCTATACGTTTACCTCGATTTTTGATGGGGTTATTATTTTGATGGAATGTTATGACCAAATATAAATTACATGCACGAACTAACATATATTTTGTACGAATTGAAGAGAATTTAGCAGAGTATGCGGAGGGAACTTGGGAACCTAGTGTTAAAACACTCTGTTTCCATTATAATAATTCCGTTCCCCACGTTCCGCTTAATTGCAAAGTGAGCGGCGGAACTCAACGCCGCAAAATCTGAAATTAAAAATATTCACTGGAAAATGTTATCTAAAATATCGGTGAACTTCATTTTGATGAAAAGTGAGGGATTGAGTGAAGAATCATAAGATCACGATAAGTAGAAAAGAAAATACACGAAACATACTCATTTACAAAGCGTATAAAAATTTCGATATAAACGTAACGGGATTCGAACCCGCGCCTGTCCGTTCGTTGTTTAATTACGCTATGTTTAAGTTTTCAATATAAGTAGTTTTCTTTTCAAAGTCTGAAAGAAAATGTGCAAAATATTAAAAATATTACGTGAGTTGTAATGGAATTATTTTAATCTAAGGTTAAATAAAATATGGAAGCCTGAGATCATCGTGATGCTGTATGAAAGCGACTAGACTAGCTGTAAGCATTGTCGCTGTGGGCTTATTTCCAGTCTGGGAGACGAAAGAAAAGCTTGTTTTTGTTTCTCTCAGCTTCACGCTGTATCCCGCACATAGCAGGGTAGGCAGAGAGAACCCGGAAACATAGTGTTAAGCAACTCCGTTCCACTTCCGTTCCCCAATTTCCGTCGAATTTTTGGCATTGCGTGTTGAGTGGCCGAACTTAACGCCGCGCTTTGCCTTATTACCAGAGCGAAGAAATTAAACATTAAATATTTAAATTGAAAATATTAAATATTTAATTTCGGGGGATCGAACCCAAAACCTGTCGGTTACAGTCACACGCTTGTGCCGCTGCGCCACGACAGGCTGTATGAAAGCGACTAGACTAGCTGTAAGCATTATCCCAGTGGGATTATTTCCAGTCTGGGAGACGAAAGAAAAGATTTTTAAATTATTTGCGTTATAGTTAAAATGCGGCGTTAAGTTTCATTAATCGCATAATAATGTCTCGAGAACTGGGTGTTGTTTGGGGAACTTAGGTTCCTTTTGTACGAGTCTGCTAAGCCCGAAGAGGAAAAGCCAGATTGAAATCAACCAATTTGTTACGCTAAATCACAACTTTGAAGAAAAAAAAATAAGCGCCCTAGAAGTTTCTGAGATTATTCCTCATGAAGCATACATATATAAACAAAAACTTTTCTTTTATATAATCTATACTTATAATAAATTCTTATCCCATTATTGTCTGTATATGGATAGTAATTTAATTTAAAAAAAAAACAACTTATAGCAGATGTTTATTACTTCAATAGGGCCCAAAAAAATGTTATTTTCAAAATTATTCTGTTTATCTGTTTGTCTGTGCGTTTGTACGAGCTAATCTCAGAAATGGCTTACCTGATTTTAATGCAGTTTTGATTATTTCATTTTGGCATCTTTTCCTTATGTTATGTCACTCAGTTTCACGCTGTTAGGCAGAGGTAATTTGGGAACCTAAAACTAGGTCTAGACGCTCCATTCCACTTCCGTTTCCCATTTTCCGTCGAATCAGAGGCATTGCGTGCTAAGTGGCGGAACTCAACGCCGCGTTTTGCCTTGTAACCAGAGCGAAGAAATGAAAACATTAAATATTTAATTCGAAAATATTAAATATTTCATTTCCTCGATCACAATCGAACTTACAACCTTTTACAGTTAAATTAATAATGTTATTAGAACAAGTAACAATAAAATAATGTAAATCAAGCAGGCGAAGCCGCGGGCGGGTCGCTAGCTCTATAATAAATTTCCCTAATGGATTCAATGCGGCTTATTATTATTCAGTGTATACATCCGCTATACGATTTTCATCATCATACGTATATAAACATGTTATGTTTGACCCTTCCTGTGACTTGAACTCTACATTGTTCATATATATCAAGGCCTACAAGAGCCCCAGAGGTCCACGATATTAACGTCGAGAATTACTTAGCGAAAAATATTAGAATAATATGAATTAATTATTGTAATTTTGATTTGAAATAGCGAATGCATATGATCGAGACCATGGCCACAATCGCCAGGTCTGATCCTCAATAAAGCTTAGCTTTCGGTACCTACTTAATACGTAACGTTTAGAAAATTGGACTTGATGCGGGAAACGGAGTGTCTTAACACTAGGTTCCCAAGTCTCTTATACTCTGCCGCGTGCGGGATACAGCGTGAAAGTAATAAAAGAAAAGAAAAAGAATTTGTATTGTATTAAATTGGTGTTCTCTAACATCACAAACGTCTGACTTGGCCTATTGAGCTCTATTTTCTTTTCACTCTCCTTTTCACTTATGCTAGGTAAAAAAAACGATCTGAATTTGAAGCCACTACTTCAGTACTGTACAGCCAGACATACTCTACATGACTATACTATACAATATATAAAAACAAAGAAATAAAAAAATTCTATTAATGAATATAAAAATCAATTCGTGAATTGCTTTATTAATCATTATGATTTTTTTATTTATTTATTTACGTCAACGGAAGAAACATTATAATATGTCACTTGTTTTAAATATATAATAAAACGGTTCGTGTTCATGTTTTAAATACAAAAAAAGCAGTTTATACTTAGGCGTTTTAGCCGTGTGGTTCCGGCTTAGAATAGGATCACCCTGGTACTGATGGTGTCGTAAGAGGCGACTAAAGTGCGTGTGGTAGAGTCACGTTGTCAGTAATGGCAACACGCATGGGCATTTAAAATCGGCGTTAAGTAGTGGCTTCGAAAACTGCGTTTCGTATTGGGAATGCCGGGCGCCGGTGCCCATCTACCTTAAAGGACGGCAACGCTCCTGTAGCTCACTGGAGTTACACAGAGCCGTGAGTGACGGTGATCACTTACCATCAGGTGACCTGTACGCTCGTTTGCCGTCTTCTCCATAAAAAAAAAATTAAGCGTGTCGTGTTGCAGGGTCACAAGGATGTAACTGTAAACGCAAAACGCTGTGGGTGGAGTTGAGTTACGCCACACGCAATGCCTCAAATTCGACGGAAAGTGAAGAAGGGAACGGAGTGTCTTAACACTAGGTTTCTACGTTCCCTCTGCTTACCCTGGCATATGTGGGATACAGCGTGAAGGTGAGTGAGTGAGTGAGGTTTGGGAGGAACACAATTACGGCCTTACTGTTTAATTAAATATAATAGTTTTCTTGAGGCTAGTATAAATTCACGCGTTATCCCGCATAACAAGACAGAGAGCCCAGGTTTAAGGCAATACGTTGTCCCTACCCATTCACATTTAAGACATTACGTATAGAATAACGGAGCTTAGCACCGCATCACGTCTCACCAAAGCGAGGATATAAATAAAATTAATAACCTCTACCGGGAATAGAACCCACAATTTTCTTAACTTACTGCGCCTTTATGGCTATAATTTAATATTAATGTACCTACATTTCTTACACAAAAAGTTGTTAAGGTAATGCTTAGGCTCCTTTCAGTTATTGTTATTACACAATGCGATGAGTTCAAAAGAGGTCGACGAATGTAAAAAAAGCATTTGAGAAGAATCCAAGGTCGTGACGTGACGTTTTTCTTAGAGATTAACGCTCTAAAAAAATAACGAAGTATATATGATTAGTTTGACGTATATATAATTATCTATTGATTGTATGAAATTATTATTAAATTGTGACTTGTTGGCGCAGAGGCACAAGTACAGTGAACGACAGGTTGGTCCAATTCGCATTTGACAAAATTAAATATTTAAAATTTTTATTTTTTCGTTTTGATATCAAAGCAAAGAGCGGCAATGAGCTCCGTCACTCAACACAGAAAGTCGCAAATACCTCAGACTAGCCTTATGCACCCTCCATCCATCCAATATTTTTTCTTTCAAAGAAATTACTCACTCAGCTGTATTCCGCACATGGCAGGGTAGGCAAAAGGAACTTGGGAACCTAGTGTTAAGACACTCCGATCCACTTCCGTTCTCCACTTTCCGCCGAATTTGAGGCTTTGCGTGTTGAGTGGCGGAATTCTCCGCCGCGTTTTGCCTTGTACCAGACCGAAGAAATGAAAACATTAAATATTTAATTAGAAAATATTAAATATTTCATTTCCCCGTGTGGGGATCGAACCCACAACCTGTCGGTTACAGGCCATCTTTCTGTAATATATATTTTTTAATATTGAAACACTGTTCCAAAAAATATCATTTGCCGCAAGAGAATGCAAAATTTTAGTCACGTCATATAAATAAATACTTTTGTATTTATTCATATATGTACAAAAGTATTAACTTAGCAGGATTTGAACTGGCACCTTTTGGAAACTTTCCAAGCGTTCTGACCGAATTTTATACGTTTTTCTACAAATATGTATATGTATTTTTCCTTCAGTACCTTACTATATAATTATATTTTTAACACATTTGACGTTTTAAATATCGTATTTGTTACAAAAATATCAATGTTAAAGAATATATTTTTGAGCAAAGAACAAAACACGAATAAATATAGATATAATTTCAACAAACTAATTTCAATGTTACTTAAATATTTAAGTTTATTTATTTTACTTATAAACACCATGTGCCTAAATTATGAAGTATTTTTACATAATTATTATAGGATGGTAGGAGTTATAAATAATAAAGACTGTTGTGGCGCAATTAACGTGATATTGAAAGCCCGACGGTTGCGGGTTCTATTCCTACTCGAAAAATAAATTGTTTTTATTTCCTCACTTTAATAGCAAAGGGAAAACGCGGCGTTAAATTCCGCTACTCACTACGTGATGAGTATCTTAACATTAGGTTCTCTCTGCTTATCTTGCTATAGGTATAGCGTGAATCAATAAAAATAATTCTAATTATATATATATTATTGCAGCTTCAAAGTTAATCCTGCGCAACATCAATGGCGACTTCCGGTCGGGTCAGCTGACTGCTATATTGGGCCCTTCCGGTGCCGGCAAGAGCACTCTGCTAAATATACTTGCGGGTTATAGGTAAGTATTGTATATTTTACATAGAATCTAGAATATAAAATTATTTTAGATCGCGGAACTCAACGCCGCCTTATATTTTATTAGGGCAGATGAGTAAAAGAACATTAAATAAGAGCTATATTTGACATATTAAGGACCTACTAGTTTATTCATCAAATGCCAGCTTATTACCACATTTTTTACAAGCCTACGAGTATATTAGATTTTAAGTAAGTTTATAATTAGAGTAGTGTAAATTGAGGCCTGTCGTGGTGCAGAGGCACAAGCATGTGACTGTAAACGAGACAGACTGTGGGTTCGATTCTCATTCGAGGAAATAAAATATTTAATATGTTAATATTCAAACGCACCTCAACACGCAACGCTTCAAATTCGGGGTAAAGTGGGGAACGGAAGTGAAATTTAACACTAGGTTCCCAAGTTCCCTCTGATCTACAATATGCGGTATACAACATAAAAACAGTATAAAGAACATCCATAAAAACAGTATAAAGTACGAAATAAACAGTTACGTTATTGTATAATAGTAATATTATTTAACAATCGCAAAGATAATTTGAAAAGTAAATACAATTAACATGTCCTCGATGATATTATCGAATAATTACAATATTAATTCTCATTAGAGTGTTAAGTAACTTATGTTTTTCGCGCGTATTTTGTATTAATGTATACATACGTATTTTTGTTGATCACCTTCATGCTGGGGAGCGGAAGTGGAACGGAGTGTCATAACATTAGGTTTCACTTTCGTTCCCTCTGCCTACCCTGCCAAGTGCGGGATACAGCGTGAAACTGAAAAAAAAAAGAAAAAAAAAACCTTCATGCTGTATCCCCCACAATTACAAACCGAGCTCCCAAGATGGACTTAGTGACAAGAGACTCCGCCGAATTTAAAACATTGCGTATTGAGTGGCGGAACTCAACGCCGTGTTTTGCCTTTCTCTTTATTACAACAAAAAGAAAAAAAAAACCAAGCCCAATAATTCAGAAGGATAAGCAGTTGTAACCGTATTTAAATATTACAAGAAAGATTTCATTAAAGAATAGGTTACTAATGTTAAACCAATCGAAAGAGTGGACTTTCTTTATAGTATTATTTATTCAGTATACTTTTTTTTGGTACATTTTTTACTTAATTTAAATTTAAAAAACGTATATACATTTTGAACGAAGCAGGATTTGAACCCGCGCCGACGTACCTTGGTGAGAACGACTGGCTTAGTCGGTCAGGCGCGGGTTCAAATCCTGCTTCGTTCAAAATTTTTATACGCTTTTAAAATTTAAGTGTAGTATTTTTTGTCCTAAGTTTGGATTAACACTTTAAAAAATAGTAAAATTTTTGTTTACTTACGGCACTCAATAGATGATATCGTGATAATTGGGCGGTGGTTGCGTGGGAAGCTACTAGGTTATCTCTAGTAAAGTTAGCTAGGAGTTAAGCTAAAAAAATGAATCTTAAAAGTATCTTCCATTCCAGGGTAAACGGAGCAACCGGCTTAATTACTACAAATGGAGAACCGAGGGATCTGCGTCTTTTTAGAAAGCTATCTAGATATATAATGCAGGATGATCTTCTCCAGCCTCTAATAACTGTGCAGGAAGCCATGACAATGGCCGCCGATTTGAAACTTGGGAACGATATGGAGAAAGAGACGAAAATTATTATTGTTTGTATTTTCATACTTGCTTATGATTATGCCATTATGGCGCCATATTCTTATCTTTGCATGGTATGCGTGGTGAGTGGCGGAACTCAACGCCGCGTTTCAGCTAGTTAAAACAGTGAAAAAAATGAAATACTAAATATTACATTTCTTCGAGTGGGGATAGAATCCACAAACCGTTAAGTTTATAGTCACACATTTATGTTTCCACGTTACGAAAGGCCTCAAATTTTAAATTTCCCAAATTTATAGAGTTTATTTTGTAGGTAGAAGAAATAGTCCAGCTATTACGTTTGGGTAAAGCCCGGAACACGTCAACGGAACGTCTCTCAGGGGGTGAAAGGAAACGCTTGTCCATCGCTCTGGAACTGCTCAACAATCCACCGGTCATTTTCTTAGATGAGCCTACGACGTGAGTATAAGAAATATGTACCTATGTGATATAAATTATATCACAGAGGTACATATATAATTATTACGGTTGTTTATAAGGTCATTTTAATTAAAATAAAATATAAATACATACACTAATTTTTATTTTAATAATTATGTGGACCGTAAAAAATTAACTTAATGAAAATAGAGAAATAATTTAATATTTCAATTACACACACACACACATATATATATATATATATATATATATATATATATATATATATATATATATATATATATATATATATATATATATATATATATATATATATGTGTGTGTGCATTCCTATATTATTCCTAAGTTTTGTGGAAGTGATTACTATAAAAAAAGGTATAGTAGCACTGCTCTAAGTGGAACGCGGGGAACAGAAGTGTCCTGATGGGAACAAATTATTAACACTAAATTCCTAGGTTGCCTTTATCTACCCCGCTATATATGGAATATAGCGAGCTAAATAAGCTAAACTCTTTCTTGGTATAAATTTAGTTAGAAAAGAATTCGTTCCACCTTATCATTACTTGCTCATTTCTGTTTAGCGGACACTTGTACAGCTCCCAAGAAGCAATTATATATAAGTATTTGTTAAACATTCTTTTGAAATTAATATAAAAAAATGTGTTCTAAATGAATAATAAATATAAATAAATGATATATTTAAAAATAAATATAAATGTTTAAAAATAGTCGCAAAACTCAATAATATTGTAAAATACATATGAAGTTTTTGTGTAAATTTGTAATAATTTGTAGGTGAAATAATTTTTTGAAATGTTTTTTTGTAGTGTAGTATAACTGGAACCTAATTTTAAAATTCTCTATATTGTAGAGTTCAATTGATAAAAAAAAATTAATCAATAGCGTTATTCGCTTCGCTCGTTTGATAGAAAAAAACGTTTGTAAATCAAAGGTAACTCAAATTTACTAATATTCTCTTTTTTCCATCATCAGACTGACATTGGTATCATCATCATTATCATCGTTCCACTTAGAGCAGTGCTACTATACCTTTTTTTATAGTAATCACTTCCACAAAACTTAGGAATAATATAGGAATGCACACACACATATA
This sequence comes from Eueides isabella, assembly GCA_019049475.1. NCBI lineage: Eukaryota > Metazoa > Arthropoda > Insecta > Lepidoptera > Nymphalidae > Eueides > Eueides isabella. Next base: position 13,550,970 of record CM032386.1, read on the forward strand.
TATATATATATATATATATATATATATATATATATATATATATATATATATATATATATATGTGTGTGTGCATTCCTATATTATTCCTAAGTTTTGTGGAAGTGATTACTATAAAAAAAGGTATAGTAGCACTGCTCTAAGTGGAACGATGATAATGATGATGATACCAATGTCAGTCTGATGATGGAAAAAAGAGAATATTAGTAAATTTGAGTTACCTTTGATTTACAAACGTTTTTTTCTATCAAACGAGCGAAGCGAATAACGCTATTGATTAATTTTTTTTTATCAATTGAACTCTACAATATAGAGAATTTTAAAATTAGGTTCCAGTTATACTACACTACAAGGAAAAAAATTTCAAAAAATTATTTCACCTACAGCTTATTACAAATTTACACAAAAACTTCATATGTATTTTACAATATTATTGAGTTTTGCGACTATTTTTAAACATTTATATTTATTTTTAAATATATCATTTATTTATATTTATTATTCATTTAGAACACATTTTTTTATATTAATTTCAAAAGAATGTTTAACAAATACTTATATATAATATTGCTTCTTGGGAGCTGTACAAGTGTCCGCTAAACAGAAATGAGCAGGTAATGATAAGGTGGAACGAATTCTTTTCTAACTAAATTTATACCAAGAAAGAGTTTAGCTTATTTAGCTCGCTATATTCCATATATAGCGGGGTAGATAAAGGCAACCTAGGAATTTAGTGTTAATAATTTGTTCCCATCAGGACACTTCTGTTCCCCGCTTTCCGCTCTCTAGAACTGAGCTTAGAATAGGATCACCCTGGTACTGATGGTGTCGTAAGAGGTGACTAAAGTGCGCACCTCCGGCATTTAAGACCGGCGTTAAGTAGTGGTTTTATCCACTGCGTTTCGCATTAGGTAATGCCGGGCCCCGGTGCCCATCCACCTTAAAAGACGGCAACGCTCTTGTAGCTCCTTTGGAGTTACACTGGGCCGTGGGCGACGGTGATCACTTACCGTCAGGTGACCCGTACGTTCGTTTGCCGTCTCTTCCATAAAAAAAAAACTGTTTCAGCTCGCTCAGTTTTTCCTTCATTATGTATTGGTGAAAAACAGGTATACAAAGTGTATATTTGTTTTTCACCGAAACGTACTCTGCCGAGTTCAAAATAGTCCTTAATGGATCCGCTCTGATGAAACCACCGTTTCAATAAAACTGGAAAACGCCAAAACTTCCATGTTAGCGTGAATTGATTATCTTTAACACATCTAATAAAAGTCAGAGATAGCATAATTATGTTTATATCCTTAGGGTAAGCCATGATTACCACTTTTTAATTTTACAAATTATAAAAAAGTAAGGAGATATTTGCGAAATAATTTTAAACAATACAGTATTAATTCCAATGCCAATTAATGACACATATGTTTTGCGTTTTCTAAAGAGAAAAAATATTTTTCACTTTCTCAGTTTTACGCCTCCGTTTCACTTCCGTTCCCCACTTTCCGACGAATCTAAGGCATTGCGTGTTGAGTGGCGGAACTCAACACCGCGCTTTGCCTTGTTACCAGAGCGAAGAAATGGAAACATGAAATATTTAATTTGCAAATATTAAATAATTCATTTCCTCGAGTGGGGATCGAACCCACAAGCTATCGTTTACAGTCACACGTTTACGATGTGCCGCGATAGGCCTCAAAAAATACTTTTAGTAAATATAGTTTTTTAAAAGCCTCGTTTCGTGAAAGTCATCGGGCACGGCCGGTTAGCTGATCTTCAATACCTGTTATCTATACTTATTATTACAAAAATCATAATCTTAGAAGATATTGACTGGAATATACAAAAAATATTTTTAAATTAAATTGTTCATTTAACGGCTATATTACTATAAGCTAATAGTTTCTATGTAATGTAAGAGATGTGCTCTTAATTTCTTTAGTGGCAAAGGAAACTTGGAAACCTAGTGTTACTACACTCCGTTCTGCTCTCCACTTTCTGCCGAATTTGAGGCATTACGTATTGGGAGGCAGAAAATGTACCTTGTTACCAGAGCGCAGTAATGGTAATATAAATATTTCATTTCCTCAAGTGGGATTGAACCCATAATCAGTCAATTAATGTTGCGTGCTTGTGCCACTGCGCCACGATAGACATCTAAAAGATATCATGTTTCATACAAAACAATTGTCAAGGAAGTCGCAGGTAAAAGCTAGTATTTTAAATATTTAACACTATTATTTTACATATATGAATTTTATGGAATGCTGTTTTTTAAAAGATAAATAGTTATATCGATCTAGATGACATTTAGGTTGTAAAATATCTTGTGTTACGAGATATATATCTCTTTTTATTGAAATTATATTAAAATGAGTAGTTTGACTGTAAGTGGTTGTGGGTTCGATGCCAACAGATTCAGTACTGAGAAAGGAAAATTTATAGCTGTCCCGCTTTAGCAAGACAATGCGCGGCGTTAAGTACCGTCACGTAAAACACATTTTCTCAGATATCAGAGTCATGAACGTAGCTTCACTAAGTTATTGTTTTTTTTTTCTAAATCCCAAATTTGACATAAATTATGTGGCTATATTTTTTATCCATTTAATGTCAAAAAAAAAATGTTTTTTTTTGACATTAAATGGATAAAAAAAATTCTTATAAAAAAACGCGCAAAGCTAACCTTGAATCCCGCATTTCGCTATCAATATACTAATTTAACTAAGTTTTTTGCTATTTTCAGCGGTCTAGATGACGTAGCGTCTTCAACATGTGTTTCTCTCTTAAAGCGAGTGGCCCGAGGTGGTAGGACCGTCATCTGCTCTCTACATACTCCATCTGCAAGGATTTTCTCAGTTTTCGACCATGTGTATGTGGTTTCTGAAGGGAAATGTGCGTATCAGGGTACTGCGTCAGGTGTGATACCCTTTTTGAAGGAACTGCAGCTGCCTTGCCCAAAAACATACAATCCTGCTGATTTTAGTAAGTATTTTCTTTGAATTTACCTTTCTTTTATTTTTATTTATATTTTGCGACCCGCATTATGTCTCTCAAGATAATATCTATACATTGAGAATTAAAATTGAAGCTAAATTATTAAGAATACGTAGAAATTATGTCGAATCAAATATTTTAAACTGACGTAACTTTTTATGTATCAAACTTTTTTGTCTTAAACGGCGAAAGTCAACCGCGCTTTGCCTTTTTACCAGAGCGAAGAAATGATAATATTAAAAATTTCATTTCCTCAAGTAGGAATCGAATCCCATAACCTATAAAAAATTACACAATCTATGGAAATAACACAGCCAGTTACCCAATGCTTTGCTGTTCAATATTTATTTCTTACTTTAGAAATGCGTTTCAAATGAGCCTATTATATGTATTTCTGTAAATTTTGTTTTGCCTCATAATGCATGTTGCCTCCATACAAAGTTATTTTAAATTGCACAGCTGTTGACCGTATCTAATAGTAGATTATGGATATTTGGTATTTTCTATTATTTCTTGAAATAAGCTCTTGTACAGATAAACTTAAAATCATGCAGGCACTGTAGGCAGAGAGAACTTAGGAACCTAGTGTTAAAACCCTCCTTTCCGTTGCGTCACTTTAGTGGTATTGAGTGTGGGAGTATCGGAGCTCAACGCCGCCGCCGTTTTGCCTTGTCACCAGAGCGACGAAATTAAAATATTAAATATTTTATTTCCTCGAGTTTCTATCGACCCCACAACATAAATGACTGGGCAAAGACAACCTAGAGTCATGATATGCTTACTCTGGCGGAACTCAACTCCGCACTTTGCCTTGAAAAAAAGAATTAATAATTCCAAATGAAACTACCGAAAATAAAAACATATCTGTCGCTATTTTAGTGCGACGCGATGACCTCAGATAGCTCATAAATTACAATAATTTCTTGGAGCAAAGAATTTTATTGAACAATTCTTTATTTAATTGGTTATTAATAATAATTGAGACGTTTGATTTAAATTATATATTTATTAATTGTAAGAATTTAAATAACAGGATAATTAGCAAGCTATGTTTTTTTCTCAGCCTCACGGGAACCTGGGAACTTAGAGTTAAATACTTCATTTCGTTCCCCACTTTCCGCTGAATAATATTCATTTAGTTTGTTTAAGTACGCGTTTTATTTATAAATGGCAATGCTGAAAAAAGTAATGTGAAATGTATCTTTATTTATTGTCACATTTCGTAATCTTTTCTTCTTTTTTGACTGTCGTGGCTCAGGGGTACGAGCGTGGGACTGTAAATGTGATAGGTTTTGGGTTCGAAAGAAACTCGAGGAAATAAAATATTTAATATTTTCATTTCTTCACTTCGAGGCGTTGAGTTCCGACACTCCACCACGCAATACCTCTAATTCGCCGAAAAGTGACGTATTACCCTCCTTCCCAAAAGTTATCATAATAATATATATTATTTCAGTTATAGAAGTATCAAGCGGTGAATACGGCCCTCATGTAGACCGCATGGTGTCTTCAATAGATAATGGGAGATCGCAAAAATGGCGGAATCACGGTACAGACGACTTTTATGAAGAAACTGACATAGAACAATTGAATGCGGGCGTGTTTGAACGACATAATTATAAGTTCGAGTGTACACCATACCAGCAGTTCTTTGTGCTATTGAAAAGAATGATATTACAGACTCTTAGAAATAGGGTAAGTATATTTAACGTTTTTAAAGTTATTCTGTATTGAAAATGGAAAAATATTTAAGGCCCAGAGGTATGGATTCGATTTCTGTTATAATCAAATTTTTATCAGATAAAATTGAAAGTAGATTGATTGTAACAGTTTTATTACCGAATTTAAATAAACCAGTTTAACATAACATATGTATTCTAAATTAAATAAATAATTATTTATTTCTGGCTTCACGCTGCATCCCGCACATACATGCACGGTAGGCGGAGGAAAATTGGGAACTTAGTGTTAAGACACTCCGTTCCTCACTAACCGCTGAATCTGAATCATTACGTGTTGAGTGGCGGAACTCAACGCCGCGTTTTGCTTTATTACCAGAGTGAAGAAAGTAAAATATTTAATATTTAATTTTCTTGAGTGGGGATCGAACCCACGACCTGTTGCGTTTACAGTCATTATGCCACGACATGTTGCAAGCTCATAATGAATGTTTAAATTAAAAGGATATCCTTATTACGATTGTGTGTCGATCGATCGTTCAAGCTATATATAGATAGTATATATTAGTTCAAGCTATGTATAGACAAATCGTAGGAATGAAATATTTAATATTTCATTTCTGCGCTCTGGTAACAAAGCAAAACGCGGCGTTGAGTTCCGCCAATCAACACCCAATGCCTTAAATTCTGCGGAAGGTGAGAAACGGAGTTTCTTAACACTAGGTTCCCGTTTTTCACTCTAGTGTACGTGGTGAAGGCATATTGTGGCGTTGGATTCCGTCACGCAACAGTTAATACTTGCGATTCGACGGAAAGTGGGGAACGGAATGTCTTAACACTAGGTTCCCTAGATATTTCTGTCTATCCGGATATGTGCATGTACATGTGATTTTAAAAATGTCATTTTGGCGCAACGGCTCTGTAATCGTGACAGATGTGGGTTCAATTCCCTACAGAGAGAATTATTTTTTTCCATTTCCTTGCTTCGGCAATAAGACAAACAGTGGAGTTGAATTCCGTGACTCATCACGCAATGTCTCAAAAATCAGGGGGATGATAGGGAACGGAGTCTAACACTACGTTCACGTCGTTCCCGCCGCCTATCCCGCTTATAACAGGATAAACAGCGGGATACAGCGTACACTTTTTTATTTATTTCATTTTTGTTCAGGATTACCTCTGGCTTCGTGTCGGCATGCACGTGTTCCTCGGTGTGATAGTCGGTGCCTTGTTCGCTAAAATGGGCTACGATGCTTCCAAGACGTTATTCAACTTTGGTTTCTGCTACGCTTGTATAATCGCTATGTTATATACAACCATGATGCCTATTTTATTAGCGTGTAAGTATTAATGCAGCTTGACGCTTTTTACCACAAAGCAGGGTATGAAGCGACAACCTAGCGTTTAAAACCGATTTTCGTCGATATTCGTGTTTCTGCGGATCTTAACGCTTACTTGGTCTATACTGCTATTTATTCTAAAGGATCCTGGGACCCTAGTATTAAGATATTACATTCTCCATTCATTAAGTCACTTTCATTCCAAATTCTGTAGCCAAATCTGGAGGCATTGTGTATTGAACGGCGAAACTCAACGCCACGATAAACAATAATATATCATAATTGTTTATGATAATATTAAACCTTATAGTTTACTTATATTTTTCAAACAGCAACGTTCTTGACCTCGTAAACTACTTGCTAGTCAAAAATACTAGGCGTACTTAATTCATTATACTAAAACATGTTTTTCAAGAAAGAGGCAGAGGTGACAGGCTGTGGGTTCGATACCCACTCGAGGAAAATAAATATTTCATATTTTCATTTCCTCGCTCTGGTCTGACTCCAGAATACGGCGGAAAGTGCGTCACAGAAGTGTTTTAATGGGAAAGAAGTGTCTTAACACTTGTTTCTGAACAGAAGGATTTCCTACCTTTAAAATTATATTTATTTATATATAATTTATATTGTAACTTTAAAATTATATTTAATTTATATTGTACCTTACCTTAAAATTATATTTATTTATATTTTAACCTTAAAATAATATTTAATTTTTAAATTTCAGATCCATCAGAAGTTTTACTTGTAAAGCGTGAATATTTCAACCGTTGGTATGGCTTGAAGCCATATTACGCTGCTCTTATAGTGTCGAGGCTGCCAGGAACGATTTTCTTCTGTCTCGTATACTTGGCCATAGCCTATCCATTGACTTCTCAGCCCATGGAACTGTCTAGAGTGTCAATGTTCATATCTATTTGTATATTGGTAGCATTGATTTCTGAGTCTATGGGAACATTGATCTCGAGTAGCTTGAGTGTTGTGGTATGTTTTTTTTAGTTATTTTTTATATAATATATGTATATAGAAAATTGATTTTTAATTTGATATTTTCAATTATATTTTATATATTAATTTTATATATATTTATTAAAAGAATTTTATATTATGAATTTAATGTAAGAGAATATATATATATGATATAAGGCGTCGTCGTGGTGCACGAGCACATGTATGTGACTGTAAACGCTGTAGCTACAAGACAAAGCGCGGCGTTGAGTTCCGCCTCAACACGCAATGTATCAAATTCAACGGAAATTGAAGAACGGAACGGATTATCTTAACACTAGTTTCTCCCATTCCCTAGTTCTCTTTATCTTGCCACGTGCGGGATCCAGCGTGAAACTGAAGAAAACATACATTTATCAGCATCAAACAAAAATATTACTAAGTACCTTGCTTCTTAGTAAATTATTTTTAGTTCCACAATTCAAAATTTAAGTCTATAAGTGATAGTTAACACTGTGCCAATGCCCCACAACGACCTTAGACAAGGCCGTTTTGGGGCATTGGCACGCACAGTCTGTGTCTGCAAGAGCGACGGTTGTAGATACAATTCGGGAGAATGAATATTTAGTATTTTTATTTTCCCACTCTGGCTCAAGACAAAGCCGGGCTCTGAGTTCTGTTCCATCAACCACGCAATGTTTCATAAATTACGTGAAAAGTAAGCATATATAAGGGATACAACGTGAAGCTATAAAAGAAAAATACATAAAAATAAACAAATTAACTTTCTTTCTTTCTTAGCTTCACGCTGTATCCTGCACGAGACAGGGTAGGCAGAGGGAACCCGGGATCCTAGTGTTAAGACACTCCGCTTCCACTTCCGTTCCCCACTTTCCGCCGAATTTGAGGCATTGCGTGTTGAGTGGCAGAACTCAACGCCGCGCTTTGCCTTATTAAACAATTAATTTATTTTATTAATTAATTAATTTAACAAATTAACTATTTTTCAGAATTCAATGTTCGTTGGACCTGTAGCAGCGGTACCTTTAATGTTATTAGCAGTTTACGGCATAGGTAGTGGAGATGAACCTCCTCCCATAGTGTGGAAGTTAGCACGCGCCTGTTCCTTCATGAGATACGGTCTGGAAGGCCTCATAGTGGCCATATATGGCTCGCCGAGGGACGACCTCATATGTCCACCGGAAGTGGATTATTGTGAATATAAGAATGTACAGTAAGTACTTGTGTTCATATTGGGAAAATATCTTTAATTAAGAAAAAAAGTCTTTTTACCAGTATTTTTGAGTATATTATCGCTTAACAAATATCAAGTTGGCTATATTGGTGTAGTGGCACAAGCTTGCGATAGTGAAAGCGACTGGTTGTGGGTTTGGTCCCCAATTTCCGGCAAATTCTTGAGGTATTGTGTGTTAATTGTCGAAATTTAACACTACAGTTTGTCTTTTCCCAACCTTTCACTGGATTACGGGGAACTCATTGTATATTTATTTGCCTCGAATGGGTATCAGTCCTTCAACTTATTGCATTTACAGTGGCACGCTTACGCCCCTTAACTTTAAATATTATATTAAAAACTCCAAAATTATTAAAGATAAGAAATTTAAAAGTAAGCACAGTATATTTTCTTTCAGATATTTTGTCAAAATGATGGGCATGTCAGGCGTGTCGTTTTGGACGGACTTCGTTGTTTTAATATTGATGCTTCTCGTGATGAACTTTGCCGCGTATTATCTGATAAGGCAGAGATTGTCACCTAACTACGCTTTCAGAGCTATCAAAGTAATTGGTAGATTTATTAAGACTAAAATGAGTTTAACTATGTAACAGTTATGTTTTGTTGGTTAAACTAAGTTATTTTTTTTTAGAATGTTTTAATATTTAATATAAAAAAAAATAAAGATATTTAATTTTTGTGTTATGTACAAAATTATTTGTATTTATAAGCAAACATAGGCTTAGCTTTAGGTTGCGGGTTCGATGCCCACTGGAGGTAATGAAATATTTAATATTTTTGAATTAAATATTTAATGTTTTTATTTCATCGCTCTGATAACAAGGCAGTGATTCGGCGTTGAATTCCGCCACTCAACACGCAATGCCTTAAGTTCAATCTACTTACCCTGCCATGTGCGGGATACAGCGTGAAGCTGAAATACCAAACGTTTAAGTAATCCTTATCGAATATCTTATATGTAATAGATTATTAATAATATATTATTTAATTAAGATATATTAATATGATATGTATGCTTTTACTGTATTAAGTAGCTGCTTTTCACCCCATTTTTAAGTTAAATTCCAATATATCTATTGCAAAATACTCGCAATATTATTCATATAACTGATTGGCATACTCGGTACACCATAAATAAAGAACTGAAATCGCTAATTTTAGCTGAAAATATCGTTCAATGGTGAGATCTTATGTAACTTTCATAACATTTTAAATACAGTGTTTTTTTATTATCAGATTTTAACAATTAAAAAACAAATAATTACGACTTACATCACTCTAATTTACTTTAACTTTCTGAAGCCTTTCGTGGGGCAGCGACACAAGCGTGTGACTGTAACCGACAGGTTGTGGGTTCGACCCCACTCGAGGAAATGAAATATTTAATATTTTCAGTTTAAATATTTAATATTTTAATTTCTCCTTTCGCTCTGCTACAAGACTAAATACGGCGTTGAGTTCCGCCACTCAACACACAATACCTAAAATACGGTGGAAAGTGGAGAACGTAAGTGGAACGGATTGTTTTAACACTAGGTTCCTAAGTTCTTTCTGCCTATCCTGTCATGTGTGGGATACAGCATAAAACAGAGTAAGTGAGTGAGTACTTTACTTTACTTACTTCTCTTATTAATATTTTTTTACTACAAGAAAAAATATATATATTATCGCATCTTTTAAATGAGAGTGATTTCATTCAAAACTTCTCTTCTTTTTGATTTGTTGAAATCTGACATTTAAAAGTTTTACATTATCTCATTATGGTTAAAAAATTAATGGCGATGAGATAATATACAACTTTCATAACATCCTAGAATTATTTGTTTCTATTTTATTATCAGATTAGAACAAATTAAAAAATATATCTTAGTTACATCACTTTATTTTGGGGATTCAATACGCAACATAAACTATTTTATGTTTTAACAGTGTGTGCTGACTGAAAGTTATAACATAAATATTCATTGTTATTTCATTATTTTAATTTATGTTATGTTTCTCATCTAGAAATCTAAAAGAAAACTGATCCAACTCAAAATATGTTTTTTGCTGGTATCGAACAGTAAAATAGTTATTATAATATCTCACATCTCTCTAGTAAAATAGTTATTATAATATCTCACATCTCTCTAGTAAAATAGTTATTATAATATCTCATATCTCATCTCAGGTTTTAAAAGATCATAGAAGACATAGACATAGAACTATGTTTCTTTCCTTTTGTGTTTTTTTTGCGTACCAATATTTAGGGTAGGACTGAATTTTATAAAAGAACCGTTAGGAACTTTTTTAACATATTTTCTTACTAATATAGAATATCAGGGTAGTTATATTCGTATGAAATGTTTTTTGTATCTTTTTTTAAATAAAATGTGATATTAGTTATGTATGTATATATATAGATATATAATGTTTCAACTTCAAGTTGTAATTGTTATCAAATTATAATAAATTAAATAACCTAATAATTAATTAATAACTTTAGTATCTACAATTGGAAACATTATATAAAAATCAAATGGATGATTAGTAGAATTAAATACTGATTATTTCATTTTTTTGTTCAGCTTTTCGAGAATATTTTTTTTTACTAAATGTTAAAATTTCTGATAAAATCTGGCAACACTGGATGAAACGATCAAACACATATCCATTACCTTTACAATCCAAATAAAAACTTATAATACGTGCAAAATTCTCATTTGTTACGTAATTATTTTTATGTAAATAGTATATAGTTAAAACATAAGTATTTTAAAGGTGTTAAAACGTTTTTTATGGTGTGTAATAAATATAAAAAAAAGATCTTTTTATTTTATTTTCTATGTGATTTTCTAAAATTATTAATAAACAGTAGCAAATACTTTAACCTATATCAAGGGATAATAAATGATCATATCACTCACCTTATATTTTATAGAACTCAATGTCATTAACTAAATTAAAAAAAAAATGTAATTAGTTGCACAAAATCAAAGTTCTGATATCTAAGGTTTTTCATTATTTATTGAGTAAAATAACTTGAACACAAAAATGAAATGTAACAAAACATGCACAAAATTCGTACATTTTGTGTGTGCTGTGTGCTGTAATATTTTGTAATACGTTTGTGTATTTTAAGTTTTTTTTTATGGATAAGATACGGCAAACGAGCGTACGGGTCACCTGATGGTAAGTGATCACTGCCGCCCACGGCCCCGTGTAACTCCAGAGGAGCTACAGAAGCGTTGCCGGCCTTTAAGGATGGGCACCGGGGCCCGGCATTACCCAATGCGAAACGCAGTGGCGGAAACCATTACTTAACGCTAATTTTAGATGCTGGGGGTGGTGATAGTCCAGTTAAGTATGCATGGGCACATGCGTGTTGTCATTGTTGACAACGTAACTCTCCCACACGTACTTTAGTAGCCTCATACGACACCATCAGTACTAGGGGTGATCCTATTCTAAGCTGGAATCACACGACTAAAACGGGGGCTATGTACCCGGGTATGTAATCGGGTAATATAGCATTGCGCGCTAATTTAATATAGAAAAAGATCTTAGTAACAAATTTTCAGGAGAAAATAATAAACAATATAAATTTCAACTATTTATTTATTCAAATCCACGATTCTCACTAAAATAAATCACAATTTCTTTGTAAAATATCAGTTAAGGAATGATTTAAAGTGAACATATAATTAAATAAAATAAATACATAAAATAATAATTCAGCATTTTGAAATAATTGTGCAATTTTGTATAGAAAAAGCAATTAATAGGTAAATAATTTATATCAAATATTATTTGCATAATTTAACAAACTTTTTGTAAACAATTTATTTAACAGATAACTTACTAATTATTCTTTTTAATTTATATCAAGAAATAGGATAGCATACAGATACTATGTCATATAAACTATCATGAAGTCATTTGACAGTTCTGTACAGTGTTTATATGTTTAATCTGTATACAAATTTCCAGTTAAAGAAATTTGACATTTGAAATTTTTCACTATGCGACTTATGACTTTATTATTATTTATTACAAAAATAATCACAATTTTTTTAGAAAAGAAGATGAGATTTTACTTTTAATTATATAATTTAAATTTGCAAAAAAATATTCAATTCCACATTCAGATCTTAAAATTATTACTACATTAAAAAGATTTACACGAAAATTAAATAAGTAAAAATATTAAAATAAAAATATATGGACAGATTATTTATTTACTAGGAATAGTTTTTTTTTAAAAACAAACAACATTCTTTCAAATTAACTGAACACATTTTTTTAAATAAAAAAATTTAAGTACCCAAATTCAAACAATAAAATGTATATAATGTATAAAAAAATATCAAAAATAACAAAATGAATAAAAATAAAATATTATTTTTAAGTAAATATCTAGTAAATACTTATAAAGTAAATTAATCTAAGAGTATCATACAACATATTCTAATATTTATAATATAGGCATAAAGTGTACAAGTGAAAGCGTTAAACTTTTTTAAAAATTAAAAAAAAAGCAATAAAATAATGTTTTTTTTACAAGTTTCGTTCTTGTGATATATTTCTCCGTTCTTCACCTATCTGCTGTATTAGACTTATTGATGGAATTAATATAACATATCTAACAAGAAAGGGAAATTTAAGTTATTAGCATTTAACGCTATATATTAGGGTAAGTATAGGGAACCTTGCATTAAATTATTCCACACACTGCCTGATTTTCGAGATACTGTGTGCCTTATCTCCACATCTCTGTCTCTTTAACACAACAAAAAAAAATAGAAAAGTACCCCGAATGAGAATCGAACCTCTAATAGCTACAATGTTATGTTCTCAGCTTTTCTTTGATGTTATAATAATCAGAGTTAAATAAAGTGCAAGTCATTAAGTAATTACGTAATTTAATATAGTAAATATCTTGATATTTGCTGCAAAAAAATTGAACTATATGACACTTATATCGATATAAAAGATCTAATATTAGTTAATATTGTCAATATATGTATGTATATATGTATGTCTGTATAACTAGAAGCAGTGACAAATTAAAAAAAATAATATGTTTTTTAATGATTCATTGTAAATGGAAAACCTTAATAGACGTTTCTGAGTATAAATAATATCAAATAACTATATATGTATTTACGATAAAGATAAAAAAAATGGAAAATTAAAAAAAAAAGAAACAAATATAACGATTATTTTTCATATAACAGTTATTAAAATTATAATATATCTTGTACAACTAAATAATATCCTAATAACGCGTTATTTCAGCAGTTATATTTACAATGTTCCACATTCCACGTTCCCGGCACTTATGCTATAAATTATTTACACAATGGTAACTTATCTATGATATATCTTATAATAATTTACACATATTTTTATATATTTAAATGAATATATACATATGTTTTTCAATGATTCATAATATTCTAAGTAATTGCCATTTTTGATATATTTTATACTGAGTATTCGAATTTGCTGTTATTATTCTTTTTACTCGATTAAACGGATGAATCTGGTTAGTAAAAAACACTTATGAAAAGAGAGAAGTATTAAAAAAAACAGTTCTATAATTTCGTTCCCCACTTACATTTGGTCATTATGTTTTTAAAACGTTACTTTTATGTTTCTGATATTATATGGATATACAGATCAATTCATTATTATATGGATAGTACAGTGGATAACTGAAATTCGGATAATCGAGGCTATTTGTTAGAGTTTTTATTAATTTTGTTTTTGATGAATTAATTTGTATGCTTATATTAAAATTATATATATACTGCGTTAATCTAGAAAGCTTCACGCTTATCCCTGCACATCACTGGGTAGGCAGATGGAACTTGAGAATCTAGCGTTTAACCCTTCGTTTCGTTTACCATTTTCCGGCCGAATTTGAGGCATTACGAGTTGAGTGGTGGAACTCAACGCCGCGCTTTGCCGAGTGACAAGAGTGAAGAAATAGTTATATTAAATATTTAATTTCCTCCAGCGGGAATCGTAATCAAAACCTTTCGTGTACACGCACCACGATAGGGCTAAAAATATATTAGACAGCTATTTTTTTTAACTTAAATACGAGTAATCCTTACCTTTTAATGTTTAAAAAAAAGACAATTTTTAATATAAAATTAATCGGACCAACATTATATAACAACACTGAAATGTAATTATACATATTTACAGCTAAATTAAAAATATTTTATGGAATGCATGATTTTTAGGAGCCAATTTAGTTAGAGCAAGAATAATTAAGTAGACTTTTAAATTAATAAAATGTCAAGGCACTATATACATCTATATATATAATTTTATAATACGTAGAAACATAAAATTATAATATCTTCAAATCAACCATGCTGTTGGTAAATTGTCAAAAGCATAAAACAGTCAAAAATAGTACATAAAAGCTACCATTTAACAAAAAGCATAAAAACTTAAATATTTTTTCTTTTCAACCCTAAATCTAGAAAGTAAACTGTTGACTAATCTTATCATCATCGCACTGTTCCAAATACAAAGCTGGTCTCTCAGTATCCAAGCAGGCATCCAATTTCGCATGTCTGATAAGAGATCCACGTTTTCTCCACAGCTGTGCGTTATCAGTGTTATCACAAGCTGCCAGGACTACTGTCACTCGGTCCTCTGATAAGGAAATGCAGAGACTGTGATGTCGGATTAAACCGTTGTCAAATCGCCATTCTTGATTTCCACCAGTGTTGTGGCATGGGTACATTCCTGTTTTGTAAACAATATATTAAGTATAGCATTGATATAAAATATAAAAAAAATCTTTCTTGATGGTGATTCTGAAATTAATTTTACTAAATCTAATCTAAAATCAAAAGGTTCTACTTTCTGTCTGTAATCTGTAAATATTCCAAAAGCTTTCTATCAGTTCCAAATTATATGATTAGAAAATAAAGCAAATTGAATTCCTAAGAAGTTTAATTAACCTTTTTTAAGTGATCTAAGTACCTGAGCTAACTATTTTTAGGTTAGAAAAATATATATTCTTAAATAAAATTTGGAGAAATTTTACAAACTCACCCACAGTACCATCAATAAGATGTCCCATAGTGTCCAAACATCTTGGCCCTTGTCGTATGGCGAAGGAATTACCTATGGCTGGTACTTGTAATTCAGGATACACGTGCTCTAGATACCATCTAAACGGTTTACAATGCAGCTTGTCTCTGATAGCTGTACGTTCTGATATACTGGAAAATAAAATTGAGAAATTACTATCATAAAATTTTAAACTTTTTGCCATTTTTTTATTTAACCTTAATATTGTAACGCGTAATAATCGATATTGCGTGATCTTGGACGACATTTATATACGAATGTATATTTGTAATAATAAATCATATCACAAAATAGACAAAATTCAATAGAAAAATAATACTCACTCCCCAAATTCAACCTGTTTAGCCAAAGGTTGTGATCTGTAATACAGCTCCTTATACTCCCCCATCCATACTTCGGCTGCTCTTCTCGTGTTCCTTGCAAAGACCGCACCGGAACCACCAGGGAACGTGTAGGGATGTCGCTTCCTAAATACATGACCCACTCGCGAACATGGAACTATTTCTAGGGACCCTCCGCATTGCCATACTCTGGAATTGTTGTGGTTATCACGGACATTATGTTTAAGAAATATATTTACCGGAAAGAAATGGGAATCTATGCCTGAAGGGTGTTTGGTATCGATACAACTATAAGAGTTAGTTAATTACTTACTTACTTACTCAGCTTCACGCTGTATCCGCACGAGGCAGGGTAGGTAGAGACAACCCGGGAACCTAGTGTTAAGACACTCCGTTCCACTTCGGTTCCCCACTTTCCGCCGAATTTGAGGCATTGCGTGTTGAGTTGCGGAACTCAACGCCGCGCTTTGCCTTAGTACCAGAGCGAAGAAATGAAACATTAAATATTTTAAATTGAAAATATTAAATATTTCATTTCCTCGACCGGGAATCGAACCCAGAACCTGTCACACGCTTGTGCCGCTGCGCCACGACAGGCCTCGACAATATGCATACTTTGTAATGATAGCTGTGATTTTTTATGTTATTCTATGGAAATTTAATTGAAAGATCAATTTGAAATACATAAATTGATTGTTTGATTTTCTAAATGATGTTTGTAGTACATAAATTAAGATATTAAAAGAGTAGTTCAATATATATTTTGTATAAGTATATATATATATTTTTATTTAATTTTGATTTTATTTTATATTATATTTTTTAGTTTACAAGAAGGCGTTGAGTTCCGCCACTCAACACGCAATGCCTCAAATTCAGCGGAAAGTGGGGAACAGAAATGGAACGGAGTGTCTTTACACTAGGTTCCCGGGTTCCCTCTGCCTACCCTGCCTCGTGCGGGATACAGCGTGAAGCTAAGTAGTTTACAAGTAAAAATATACAACGTTGTACAGCAACCATTATATGCCTATACCTATGTTACTAACATTGCGTGATAGACTGCCATCCAACATCCTTTATCTAAAACGGAAACCAGGAATCTACATAAGCATAAATAGTAGCGACTTAAGCAAGGCTTCGACCATTTAAATTTATTGCTTCTTTTTGCGATGTTTCCCGCATATAGTAGGGTGGTAGGCAGAGAGAATTTGGGAACCTACTGTTATGATACTCCATTCTATTTCCCACTTCCAGCTGGATTTGAGGCATTGTTAGTTGAATGGCGGAACTCAACGCCGTGAACTAATCTTATCGTTATATTATATATAATGATATTATACAAAATGATATAAAGATTGAAGCTTATCTGACATTCTGATATATGTATAAACTATATTATTGTAAAGTTTCATCCATTTAGCAGTTTTTGCTTGAAAATGGAAGACACATCCATCGTCAGGAAATTTCACCTTTATAACATTACTAAGGGACTTGGGAGTCAATGGGAAATCAATGGGAAATCAATAATAAGTTACTATACTTTATATGTCTAAGTAAACTTTCAGCAGTTGCAGGAAAAAATGCAAAAAATCGTACCTAAAAGATATTTCCAGATTCTCGCCGCCCCATACGTCCATTTTCATGTCATACTTGCCCAACTTATTGAAATAGGCTCGATCCATACTGAACAGGCCGCCAGCTATCATCGGTGTTCTTATAACTTGTGTGGGGTCGCTGAGACGAGCGCTTCGTTCCGCATGAGACAGGTATTCCCACTGTTAAAGAGAATTAATATTTTTTAAGTAGAATTCTATGAGAAACCCGTTGTGGTGCAGTGGTAGAAGCGTGTGATTGTAAACGTGACCGGTTGTGGGTTCGATCTCCTCTCGGGTTAATAAAATATTTAATATTTTGATTTCTACGCTCTGGTAACGAGGAAAAGCGTGACGTTGAGTTTCACCACTACACCAACTCAACGCAATGTAGGAAAGTGGGGAGCGGAAGTGTTTTAACACTAGGTTCCTAAGTTAATACTTCTTATTTCCTAAAAAAAAATAAAAAGAAAAATCTATCTACATGTAAGTGGTATGATATTGAAACTAAAATTGTTTTGTTTTCAAAACGGTTACTTGTGATTGTTGTAAGTTCTAATCCAATTCAGAAAAATATTTAAAAAAATATATATTAGAGTTAGTAGAATAATTAATAATAAATAAATAAAAAATATTTAAAATGTATATAAAGTATTTGATTAAGATGAACCAATCTTGCAATACTCTTAATGCTTCAACATAGTTAGTTTATTGTCACTGTATTGTTTGGACATTGAGGCCTGTCGTGGCGCAGCGGCACAAGCGTGTGACTGTAACCGACAGGTTGTGAGTTCGATCCCCACTCGAGGAATTGAAATATTTAATATTTTCAATTTAAATATTTAATGTTTTCATTTCTTCGCTCTGGTACAAGGCAAAACGCGGCGTTGAGTTCCGCCACTCAACACGCAATACCTCAAATTCCTCTGACAGTGGGAAACGGAATTGGGACATTGTTCCCTCTGCCTGTCATGTGCGGGATACAGCGTGAAGCTGAATGAGTGAGAATATAAGGGCATTCCGTTCCGTAATGGAATGGAAATAATTTCCTCGAATGAGAATAGAACCCACAACCACGACAAACCCAATTAAAATTAACATTATTCAAACATAGTATTAAGGAGCATGTGAGATAATTTATGTTTTCGGAGCTCGAAACAACTTTATAGGCAAGTAGCATTTGAATCAACGTAGGTGCGTTTTAATGAACTATAATTCTATGCAAATTAGACTGCACTTGTATATATGTATGTCCTTGCAATAGATCTAGATTTAATCAAGATTTTTTTATACAATTTATATGTACGTAATAGTGGGAAACGGAAGTGGAACGGAGTGTCTTAACACTAGGTTCCCGGGTTCCCTCTGCCTACCCTGTCTCGTGCGGGATACGGCGTGAAGCTGAAAAAAAAATGTACGTAATACGATAAAAATATTTTTGTGTCTATATATAATTTAATATATTTTTACTATTCTAAAAGTGTCCACACTTGGGAAAGAATAATAATTACTAAGAAAACGTTTATTAACGGATTTCAAAAGGCGTGAGTTCGAATCCAGCTACGTTAAATTTTTTGATATTATAAATAATCAATTATAACTTCTTAATTTAATACTAATTAATAATTGAACAATAAGTTTGTCTTTATTGTTTTTACAATCTTAAAAGTAGATTTTTTTACAAAATAAAAAGCATTTTAAAAGCAGCAGCAGCAGAAAATAGGATGATATTACTTGCTAGGGTAGGCAGAGAAAACTTGGGAACCTTGTGTTAAGGCACTCCGTTTTCATTACAATGGTCCCTATTTTTCGGCTAATTCTGGCTACATTGCCTGTAACGCCTTTCTAACAGAGGCAGGAAATAAAATTATTAAATACTTCAATTTCTCGAGTAGGAATCGAAGTCACAACCACTCGCATTTACAGTCGCACAATCGTGGCCCTACGCCAATACAATTATAAAATATAATTAATACGAGAAAACAAACCTGACCAAACAAAAGTAGTACAAAAGATAGTAAAAGTAACATTATCAAGGTGACATACCAAAAATATTAAGAAACGAAAATAAAATACATATGTATATATAAAAAACTAGCGACCGACATGCGGCTTCGCCCGCTAGAATTACAATATTTTAATTTTAATTACTTCCGTGTTCTAATAAGGTTATCACTTTTAAGACACTATCTATACATTTAAAACTGAAATGTCATTTTCAATAATTTTCAATAAAAAATATAGCGAATACAAAATGTTGGAAGTGAAAACTGCGTACAAACGCACAGACAAAAATCACTATTTGGAGCCGTACTTCGTTAATTTTTTTTTTCTTTCTTTTTTTTTTTTCAGCTTCACGCTGTATCCCGCACTAGGCAGGGTAGGCAGAGGGAATGAAAGTGAAACCTAGTGTTATGACACTCCGTTCCACTTCCGTTCCCCACTTCGTTAATAATCATATTTTTTTAATATGTCTTCCATGTACAGACAGTGAGAGACGAAAATTAATTCCCAAGTGTGGATTAACACTTTAAAAATAGCAAAAATATATTAAATTATATAGACACAACAATATTTTTATCGTATTACGTACATTTTTTTCCAGCTTCACGCTATATCCCGCACGAGGCAGGGTAGGCAGAGGGAACCCGGGAACCTAGTGTTAAGACACTCCGTTCCACGTCCGTTCCCCAATGTAACGTACATATAAATTGTATAAGAAAAAACTACAGATTTACTATACGTATAGATATTATTTGAAATTCGAGAGGCTTACCTTGAACACTAAGTTCCAGTCAAACCCGCCTCTCAAATCAGCTGACGCACCGATGTATTGAAACGTGTCCATGCTAATCACATCGATTACTGGGCACACTACTCGGGTCGGATCCTGCAAAAATAAGAAATGATACCTAATTAAGAATTTGTTTTCTAGCTTAATCTGTATAAAGAGTCAGTAAAGGGAACTTTGGGAACCTGGGGTTAAGACACTCCGTTCTCCATATTACGCCAAATTCTAGACATCGTGTGCTGACTCATAACTGGTTAGTGGCTGAAATCAACGTCGCGCTCTGCCTCGTTTTCAGATATTATACATATTACATATTAATTTCAAAACAATATTCAATTCAATAATCATTTCGAAAATTGATAGTGCATGAGGAACGGAAGTGTCTTATCACTAGGTGCCCTGCACTTGCCTGTACTCTCCTATATCAGAGAAACGATGTCAAAATAAAACTTAATGATAGCTATTACTTTAACAAACAACTTTTAATTACTTTAAATAAGCGTAGCGTTGACTTACGCATTTCTTTCTCAAAGTTGTTTAAATCTTTTTCCATGGGTTAAACCTAACTAAAATACTGAGACCTGTTGTGGTGAAATGGCACAAGCATGTGACTGTAAATGCGATATATGCGTATTTTCAATTTAAATATTTAATATTTTCATTTCTTCGCTCTGTTCATGAGCCTAAGCGCGGCGTTGAGTTGCGCACACATTTTTAATTTGAATTTTAATTAGGTTCCCAAGTTCCCTCTGCCTACCTATGTGCATCATACAGCGTAAAGCTGACATTTAAACAAAAATACTCTCCCCTTAGCTTCGTAACCAGATTCAAGACGATCTGCTCAGTGGTGGAGCTTAACGCCATACTGTTTCTTTGGCCAGAGCAAGAAAATAATTAAATCTCCCAGATAAAAATCCGTTTAGTGCACTATGATATCAAGAAAAGTATTAAGAATTAGATATTCAATACACGAACGATCTACATACACATAGCCGCTAGATTATATCGAAGAGGTGGTGTAATAGTAAGAGTATGTAATTAGTTCGATATATATTATTAAAGTTAGAAAGTGTAGATGTTTAGCATTTTTTATGATACGGCGTCGTTACGTTTGGCTTGATTTGAATCAGTTTTGGCTGCTACTTCTATAAGAATTTTTACGTAGCGAGATTTGAACCTGCGTCTCTTGGTCGGATTCCATGAGGCGTATTTTTCTTTCCTAATTGTTGACTTTAAATTAGTAAAAAAGTTTAAGAGACACTTTTGCAGTTGTATAACGTAATAAGTCACTTAACAGAGTTTGAGGCCTGTCGTGGCACAGCGGCACAAGCATGTAACTGCGGGTAATGGGTTCGATCCCCACTCGAGGGATTTTTAATATTTAATATATGGTGTTTTCATTTCTTCGCTTTGACAAGGCAACGCGCGGCGTTGAGTCCCGCAACTCAATACGCAATGCCGGCGATAAGTAGGGAAAAGAACGTTGTTTCTTAACATTAAATTCCTTAATTCTCTTCTGCCATATATAATACTAGAAAAAAGTTGTATTCATTGTATGTTTTTTTACTGTCTTCTTAAATGCTTAAGCTCGTTTTGATAAAACTTTTTGTTTCCTATAAAACCCAACGGATGTTAATGTAGTTTTTACTAAAATATAGTGTTAGAACGGAAGTGATTCCAAAGAAAGGTTCATATTATATAAGTGCATTCATCATTATAGCCCCAGCTGGTAAAGAAACCAGTAGAATATTTAGTTGTATATATATACATACTCATTAGATCTTATTAATATAGAAATTAAAAACATGGCGTGTTGACTGGCGGAACTCAACGCCGCGCTTTGCCTTGTCACTAAAGCGATCATATGAAAGTATTAAAGACTATTTCCTCGTGTGGGGATTGAACCCACAACCTATCGTGTTTACAACCACGCGTTTCAATTATGATATCAAATGCAATTCCAATGCAATATTAACGTACAAAATAAACTTATATAACCCATATCCGTTTAATAATCACAATCACCTTTATTAGAAAGTCGGGTAATGCGATTGTTCCATTCTGAATAGATTAGCATTCTAACATATAATATTAATATAACTTTTCTTTGATACGAAAAAGCTTTTACTTTGGAAAAAGCAGTAAAGTCGCTTATTAGCGTAACCTAACGCTGCTATTTTTAAAGTTGAGTTCGAAATATTCTTTCAATTGAGAATTGAACCCAAAATATAAGGCAGAATATATTTTTTTCAGCTTCACGCTGTATCCCGCACTTGGAAGGATAGGCGGCGGGAACCTGGGAATCTGGGAACCTAATGTTAGGACCCTTCGTTCCGTTCCACACATATTGCAATATTACTTAAAGCATATTATAAATTAAAATTTCAACCGGTATATCAGTAAGGTAGCTTGATGATCTTGAACATTTTATTCCAGTACGTAGGCCATATAAGGCTGTAAAGGAACATGTAGACATATATAATGGATGCTTTTAAATATTTATAAAAAATCACATTGCATATTATATATAGCTTGATCTTTGAGTATTTGGGAGGCACTTATGTATACTTTGGTTATCAATTGACAATTAAAATATTTCAATTATTTTAATTTTTCTAGTCCGTCCATGTCATTGTGGCTAGTAAGTTACGGCTACTGTAAATTATAAACGCAATGCACATATAACAGCGGCGTTGAGTTCCGTTGGAAAGTAAGGTACGGAGTTTTGCCACATCAGATTCCCTTTTCTTACCTTAAATAAGGAATAAATGGAGAATTCTCTTTCTGCATTTAAGATGTATGAAATTAAAAAGTATATTTTAGATACAGTAACTGGTTGTTCTTGACCACTTTTCAAGTACATATATATATAATATGATCCGTACAAGGCTATGACACCTGTTTGTTCACATATTTGAGCGAATGTTACTCACTTAGAGAGAAACAAGTTTTTTTTTCTACATAGCAAGCCTCTCTTGGGAACCAAAGGGAACCTAGAGCAAAGACAATTTGTTGTTAACTTTGCACTCTTCTTTAAACGCGAGAGGTAGAACTCGCTTACCAAAGCTGGAAAGTTTTTTTTGTTTCGAGCGGGATCGAATTTAGAACCATTACGCTTATAGTTAAAAACTGTTCCACTGCCCCATAAGGTTTTTTTTTCAGATTCACGCTGTATCCCGTACATGGCAGAGTAGGCAGAAGGAACTTGGAAACCTAGTGTTTCGACTTTCCGCCAAATTTGAGACATTTCGTATTGAGTGGCGGAACTCAACGCCGCGCTTTCCTTGTTACCAGAGCAATAAAATAAAAACATTAAATGTTTAAATTGAAAATATAAATTACTTTATTTCCTCGAGCCTAGATCGAACCTACAGTATCCGTCGTTTACAGTCGACACGTTTGTGCCGCTGCGCCACCACAGGACACTATATAATGATTATAATTTCAAGATACGAGGAAGCTAATAATAAACGTTATTTCTCACGTAATATTGTGGCTTAGTTCACATAATATTTTGGAAAGTGGCGTCGTGTTTAACTAAATAAACTTATCATACGTTCATAAAGAATATTCTCAGGATAAAACTATTTAGAGTATAGTTAATGAAAGAAGAAATTGAGATCTATCGTGGCGCAGGTAGCCCACAAGCGTGTTACTGTAAATGCTATAGGCTGTGGGTTCGATCCTTATATGAGGAAATTACATACATACATAGCTTCACGCTGTATCCCGCACAAGGCAGGGTAGGCAGAGGGAACCCGGGAACCTAGTGTTAAAATACTCCGTTCTACTTCCGTTGCCCACTTTCCGCCGAATTTGAGGCATTGCGTGTTGAGTGGCGGATCTCAACGGAGGAAATTTAGTAATTAATATTTTTATTTTTTCGCTCTGGTTACAAGGTAAAGCATGCCGTTCCGTTTTGCCACTTAACACTGAATCTACTATGGTAATTGCTAAAATATTTAAAAATCTATATTTATCTGTTTTAGTTACTAATCTCCATATCAACTACTTTCGTGATCTAACAGCATTATTATTTTTAAAACAATATCAATATCTACATTGAAAACTAAAATTTCTGCATTTCAATCTGATCTGACATAACCGCGTACAAACGTACAGACAACCAGACCAAAAAAAATTAAAATCATTATTTTGAGACTTCTTGCATTAACAAACGTCCCCTATACGACTTTGAGAATATATCTTCCATATAGAAACAGTGGTTACAGATTATTTATAAGTATAGATTATATTGAAAAATATATTAAAAAATATTGTAAACGATGTAACGTTTGCGTAATATTATTGGGACTTATTTGGTAGCCGTGACCGATATTAGTGATATGAGACCTTTGACTGTAGATCAGTTTAAGTGAAAGTTGAAGGTCGTCCATACGTTGATATTATATTATATATTTTTTAACTGTGCCATTATATTTCATAGTTTAAGTTAATTAAGCTTGCCTTATAATTAAGGCCTGATATCCGAGGCCTGTCATGGCACATGGGCTCAAGTAAATGCAACAGTTTGTGGTTTCGATCTCCACTGGAGGAAATTAAATATTTTCATTCCTATAAAGCAAGCGCAGCGTTGAGTTCCGCCGCTCAACACGCACTACCTCATTCAAAGGAAGGTTGATGGTAACGGAGTGTCTTAACACTAGGTTCCCAAGTTCCCTCCGCCTTCCCTGGTATGTGCGTCATATAGCGTGGTATATAAATTAAACAATAGGTTAAGAATTTCAATGTCTATTTTGCGGTTGGCATTGTTCCATGTTTAGTCATAAGTGGGTCATTTCGAATATTTTAGTTATAAATTATGTTTCATTGGTAAATACTAAAAATTAAATATTTCGAAAGATATTTTTACTTTTGCATTAGAAGTATGTCGTGACGCAGTAGCACAAGCGTGCGACTTTGAGTTTGACAGGCTGTAGGTTTAATTCACTTTTATGGAAAGGAAGTATTTTATATTCCCATTTCTTCGCTTTTTCAATAAAGCAAAGCGTTGGAATCTTTCGTTCAACACGAAATACCTAAAATTCAGCGAAAAGTTGAGAACGATGTATAATAACAGTGAATAATACTAGGTGAAGTAATAATAGGTATTATACCTTGCGAAACTATGGTCTCCTTCAGGATATTTCGGAGGTTATTATAAAAAGATTTTATGAGAATGTAGGTTTATGTATGGCTTTTTTAGCTTTACGCTGTATACTGCACATGGGACAGAGGCATTATGGGAAACCAGTGTTAAGACACTCCGTTCCGTTCCCCACTTTCCACCGAATTTGACGAATTGCATCTCGAGTGGCGGAAACATGCTTGCGGCACGACAGGTCTCAATATTAAAATTTTTTTTACGCAATATTTAAATACATAAATTTACACAGAAAATACTTATTTGAATGTCAGCATGTCGTTTCACGGACAAGGCTCCTAAAACACATGCTTGACACTTGCGAGTGGATATGCCAAGGTCACCACTGAATGTCATGGGCCGAACCGGATTGGACAAAGAACTTTAATGAACATGTTATGCAACCATAGATAATGTGTTTCATTTCACTTTCACGCTGTATCACGCAGGTTATTTTCCCGTAGAGTGGGTAGAGAAAAATACGTGTTTTTTTTTAATGGTTGAATGGCGCGTACTAACTCATAGACAAACACAAAATCAAACAAAAATTTTATAAATTGCTATTTTGGGCCCTGTTATATTAATAAACATCCCCTATAAGATCTTTTTGAATATATTTTCTACGTACAGACAAAGATCAGTTACAGATTTATTATAAGTATAGGTTGTATAGAAGTCAACATCGCTACACTGTTAATGTTATCGTTGTTGAGAAAATTAAAATCATTTAATCTTTGATTTTCGCTAATAATACGGATATATGTTTTTTTAACGGATTAATAAAATGTTCTTATTATTATATAATTTTAAAAATTCAATGTTTTGAATACATTGCGGCGTTCTTCGCCACGGGTAGACATTGGTAATGATACCTTCTCTAAAAATATATAATTCTAAATATACGCTATTAATAATAATAATTTAACGTGGGGAACAACACTAGGTTAACACTAGGTTCCCAAGTTCCCGCTACCCCGCCATGTGCGGAATAACCATTCCCCCGAAAAGGAATCGAACTGATAACCTTCACGTATATACTAAAATTTACAACATGAATGTAGTGTGAACACTAATTTAGCAGTATTAAAATATCATCTTCTCGAACAGCGAGGTCGTGCAATGTGGACGTAACGTATACAGGGTGAAGGGAGATTGACTTATCTTAGTTGCGTAATGTATCACCGTTCACTACGCTTGAGTAACTTCAATCGTACGAAAATTGGCCTAAAGTGCTTGGTATATATGTAGATGAGATATAGATGGCAAAGCGCGGCGTTGAGTTCCGCCACTCAACACGCAATGCCTCAAATTCGGCGGAAAGTGGGGAACGGAAGTGGAACGGAGTGTCATAACACTAGGTTTCACCTCCGTTCCCCCTGCCTACCCTGCCTAGTGCGGGATACAGCGTGAAGCTGAGAGAGAGAGATTAATTAAATAAATGATTGTAAAATCTGTCGTGGGGGAGTACACTTACTTACTTACTTACTTAGCTTCACGCTGTATCCCGCACGAGGCAGGGTAGGCAGAGGGAACCCGGGAACCTAGTGTTAAGACACTCCGTTCCACTTCCGTTCCCCACTTTCCGCCGAATTTGAGGCATTGCGTGTTGAGTGGCGGAACTCAACGCCGCGCTTTGCTTTATTACCAGAGCGAAGAAAATGAAACATTAAATATTTAAATTAAAAATATTAAATATTTCATTTCCTCGAGTGGGGATCGAACCCAGAACCTTTCGGTTACAGACACACGCTTGTGCCGCTGCGCCACGACAGGCCTCACAGGTGGGGGTGTGACCGTAAACAGGTTGTGGGTTCGATACCCACTCTAGGGAATAAAATATTTTCATTTCTTCGCTCTGGTGATAAGGCAAAGCGTACTGTTGCGTTTCACCCTGTAATGTTTGAAATTTAGCGAAAACTGACAAAAGGAATGTAGCGCCTTAACACAAGGTTCCCAAGTTCGATCTGGCTGTTATGTGTACGATCTAAGACGAGAAGAAGGTTAGTTTAAAAACAAAATCATATTAAGTACTAATGAATAATAATAAATTAATATTCTTATGCAAAAGCTATATTTTTGTTTATCAAATCTCTTGAATTCAACAATTTTACACAAATTTTCTTCATTGTAATGTCATAAGGTCTTTATTTACATATTGATATAAATGTCAGTTATATTAAATACTATATTATAGTTATTCAAATCAGCCAAGTGCGAGTCGGAGTTTGCAAACAAAGGGTACCGTATCCCATTATATATTAAAACGAAAAAAATAACGTATAGTCTAGTAATAACGTATCTTAAATATATATTTTATTCTGTGTTCTAGTATTTGTAACTAATATAAAAATTTTAACACTTTAAACATCACTGTTCATGAGATACAGACGAGAACGACAGACAGACAGATACGGACACAGACAAATCAGAATCTCAGTAATAGGGACCCTTTGGGTACAAAAAATCCTAAAAATTTTTTTAGCTTCGCGCTGCTTATCGCATATAACTAGGGAACCTAACAAGAATCTGCCTAGAGGGAACATAGTTCCCATTAAGTATTAGTAGTTAGCATAGTTTCCTTCTTTTCTCCAAGTTGTCGAGACATGACATAAGAACGTGTGGAACTTAACGCCGCGTATTGTTCTCAATATCAGAGCGAAGAAATAAAAACTCTTTCTCTCGAGTGAAGAATAAGAATCTCTACTTAAATTAAATACAAAGTAACGTATATTAAAAAAATATAATATAAAATATATATTAAAAGTTCTTAACTTAGACCCCAAACTACGGCATATCTGTAACTGTGAGGCAATCGACTTTCAAAGTAAATCGCGTTTGCATCACAAGGTGCTTCTCATACAATTATTATAACGACAAAATATCCGTACCAAATGAAGCCTTGACATTTTAAATAGAGATAATTTTGTTATATTATTTACTTTGAAAATGCCATCGTAGTACAATTGGGGCAGTGCTGATTGTATTTGCAGTGGTTGTGGGTTCAAAAACCGAATGGGGAAATATTTTTTTTTATTATTTCCGTTTTACGGGGTTAAGTTGTGCTAATTATTATGCAATCTTGATTTTTTGTTGTCTCTTAGATTTTGGTTATTTTTCTTTTCTGTTCATATGATTATGATTCATTTTTTCACCAATCATTTATTTTTTACTCTACTCTAGTCAGCTTGATACTGCGTCCCGCACATATAGGGTAGACAGGGGAACTTGGGCACCTAGTGTTAAGACACTCCGTTCTGTTCCACACTTTCCGCCGAATTTGAGGCATTGCGTGTTAAGTGGCGGAAGTCGACTTCACGATTTGCCTTGTTACCATTCATTTTTAAAAATATTCCAAATATATAATGATTGTTATGTATTTTTTTTTAATAACTTAATTTATTCTCACAGATTGTATTATATGTATTACAGCGGCGTTGAGTTACAGAATTCGACACGTAGTACAATGCGAAAAGTGGAGACGGAAACGGAATGTCTTAACGCTAGGTACCTAGGTTCCCTTTGCCCACCCCGCTTAAAGTGGGACATGGGGTTAAGCTAAAAAAAAAAAGACTACATAGACTGTCGTTACATAGAAATGTTAGCAACAGATAAAACTGTTAACACACATAACTATCAGTTACATAAATAACTTTATTGTATAAAAAACGCAATCATTTTTGAATTCGCAACTAGGCCACATCTATTCCATTATTCTAACTATACATTGCGTAAAACATGATCAAAATCTATACAGCATCCGGATTGAGAAACAATCATTAACCTGATGATAAAACGCCGGCTGTACTTAGTGTACATGTAATGCTATTAAATTAGATTTATTTGTAGATAAATTTTAACTTCATTTTGCAAAGTGTTTCGACAGTGCTATGCGAAATGTTGCTAGGCATTGTCTTAGTTGAGTATTGTTACGAAGCTATTGTTATAATATTTTGTTTGAATAAGTGCGATCTGGTCTGGTCTGGTTTTTCACGCTGTGTCTCGCACTATGGCAGGGTAGGCAATAGGACACTTGGAATCCTGTTCAGACTCCACTTTCGGCTAAATTTGAGATGCCTGTTGAGTGGCGGAACTCAACGTCCGCACTTTGTCTCGTTACCTAGAACGAAGAAATGGAAATATTAAATATTTAATTTCCTCGTATGGTGATCAAACGACCCTGTCGCTTTTAAGCCTGGTTTGGATCGATTAAGTCCAGTGTCGCATTGGGCATGTTCTTTTTATGTATCTCAAAGTGTATCTATAGTAGGGTGAGCTAACGGACTATAGAGAAAACGTTATGATTTCTAGTATCTATCAATGTTATGATTATATTTATACTTTTTCTGTTAATAAAAACTTAGTAAAATGTCCCACAGAACCATAAACAAGTAAGCAATTAAAAAAATCTTACCAAAACTAAGGTCCACCAGGTCAAGACTAAAGTTCGGTATATGTTTTTCCTATGAAGTTATAAACTGTGTAAATAATTTAATGAATAAAGTTAAAGAAAAAATATAAGAAATTTATTTAAAAATAAATCTAGAGATAGAGAGATATTGTAAAAACGTATAAAACTTGGGCGCACTTTTTAATTTAGTTTACGTTCACGTATTTTTGGCACGGGTTTATCACCCTATATATTGTGACAGTGGAAAATGCTTTTTCGCAGAACCGATGTACCGTACGAATGAATAGAACAACTTACTAAAACCCAACTGAAACCTCACCACCTTATTGAAGACCTCAACTACGAAGTCTCAGTGATTGGACCATCTATTGCAGGCCAGCATCACCTTTATGGTGCTCCTAAGGCACCCGCAGGCTCAAAAACTGAGTGCAGCAGGTCCTCTAGGCTAAGGGTAGTTGGACATGCGCATTCTGCCATCTCCTACCCTCTGACCTGTGACGGAGCGGGCCTGCATTCGTTCTGGACCCTTCCATCCTTCGCCTCCTTTCATATTATGACAAATTCAAAAGAGACCATAACTGATCAGCACCTTTTGTTATCCATAACATATTATGACTCAAACGGACTTATGAAACACAAAATAATATATAATAAAACTAAATTAAATTAAAAAAAGTATTTCACTTGAAAAACACTTGTATGCCAGTCTGCCAAATCATTAAGCAAAGTAACAAAACTTCAAGTATTTGGCAGTAGCTCAAGAACAGTGCAAACTAGACACTAAAAATTTTTATCCTCACATTTAAAGTGAAAGTGCATCGATTTTGAAAACTCAACGGGTCATATGCATTTTGGAATGACGCAACTCCGATTATTATTTCATTTCTAAAGTGCAAAAGACATTGTGTCGTAATAAAATATGATTTTTAGTTAGTTTTGTTTTTTTGTTTTTGCAAGCGTTTATTTGTGTTAATATTTGAAATTTTGCAAGATCGATTTGTTCAACTTCGTAGTGCCTGATGGAACTGTTATTTGGACGATAAATTCAGTTCTTTTAAGTAAAGAACTGTCGGGCGCAGCGGCACAAGCGTATGACTGTAACCCGACAGGTTGTGACTTCGATCTCCACTCGAAGAAGTAAAATAAATAATATTTTCAAATAAAATATTTAATATTTTCATTTCATCACTTGTTATCAAAACAAGGACAGTGCGGCTTAGGAGCAATGAATGCAATACCTCAAATTCGGCAGAAAGAGGAGAACAGAAGGAGGAGTGTTAGGTCACTAGGTCCCCAAGTTCCCTCTGCCTACTCTGGCCTAATAATGATAAGGATTAAATTATAATAAGAATAACATAACAAAATATATATTAAAAAAGATATATCTTGTCAAATCACTACTTAGCCGTAATAATAAAATATAGTTTTTTGCATATTTGAAGTAAGAACGTATAAAAATGCGTGCAAGCGCTTTTACCAACTATATCATACACCAAAATACTTATACATTTGTTACAACTTACTTATATTGATGTAAATTTTTTATACGTTTTTTAAAAAGTCTAATAACGTTATTTCTATTTTTTTTGTCAGCTTTACGTTGTATCCCGTACATGGTAGGATAGGCAGAGGGAAATTGGGAACCTAGTGTTAAGTAAGGCATTCTGTTCAACTCCGTGACTAACTTGTACCAGAGTGGAGAAAAAAAAGCATTAAATTTGAAAATATAAAATATTTCATTCTCTTCTCTAGTTCTCACTAATGTGGTCATTATCGAACAATGTAACTGTTATTCTTTGTTCTATAAGTTCCTAATAAATATTATTATTATTTTTTAATATTTTGATATCTTTGAGTGGGCATCGGACACCTTCAACCTGTCGTTTACAGTCACACGCTTTTTCCGCTGTTTTTTCACGACATGCCTTAGCTTTTTAATAAAATATTCTACGATCTTACTATAATATATAATATAACATAAACGATGCGCTATATTTATAATAGATTCCAATTTTTTTAACTGTAAGGAATACAAATGGAGCACATTACAATAGTGATGCCCCAAAACGGATCTATACTATAAACGAACAATCAATACCCACTTCAAGCATTCTTGTACTATACTTTTCAAATATAATAAAAAAAAAAAACAGTTTTATAATATAAAACTGTTATTTTTTGTGTTTAATATGACGATGTTATTTTTTTTTAACTCTCTCTCAACTCAGCCTCAAGCTGTATCCCGCGCATAGCAGTGTTGGCAGAGGGAACTTGGGAACCTAGTGTTAAGACTCTCCGTTTTACTTCTGTCCTCCACTTTCCGTCAAATTTGAGGTCTTGCATTTTGAGTAGCGGAAGTCAAAGACTGACTTTTTTTGGTTTTGTGTTACCAGACCGAAGAAATTAAATATTAAACATTCAATTTGAAAATATGAAATATTACATTTCCTCGAATATGGATCGAACTCGCAACCTGTCGATTACAGTCACACGCTTGTGCCGCTGCACCACTACAGGACTTTCATAATAGAAAGAAAAATACATATATGTAACTTCAGTTATAGATTCAAACTCAATTTATTAAAACTAACCCTGAACCTTTTATTGAGCGAAAGTTGTTTTATTCACTACTAACTATAAATAAAATGGGTCAAAAGTTCATAAGTTCAAAATAAATTCATAAGGTTAAAATATTGACCATTATATGCAGAACTAACGTTGTCGTTTCAAAGTTATTTGAATAAAAAATATTAGCATTACTTTAAATATGACATTTCTATTTATTGTTAGTAAAAATTTCATACATTTTTAGACAGATGTATATAGCTTCATCTCATCTTCCTTCATCGGAACTCAACGCCGCGCTTTGCCTTATTACCAGAGCGAAGAAATGAAACATTAAATATTTTAAATTGAAAATATTAAATATTTCAAATCCTCGATTGGGGATCGAACCCAGAACCTGTCGGTTACAGGTTTTTTTTATAAAGTTGAGTAAATAAATAAAAAAAATATAGTTTTAATGTGAGGCCGGTAAGTTTTTTTGTAAGTGTGGTAAATTGTTGACGTTCAAAAAACGAAGCTTGTAACTTCTTATTTTAATAAAAATCGTGGCGCTGGTGTACAAGCGTGTAACTGTCAGGGTGACAGGTTGTGGGTTCGAACCCCACTCGAGAAAATGAAATATTTAAAATTTTCAATCGAAATATATAATGTTTTCTTTTCTTCGATTTTGTAAAAAGGCAAAGAGTTCCATTGAGTTCCGCTACTCAACACGCAATGCCTCATATTTAGCAAAAAGTAGGGAAAAGAATGGAGTGTCTAAAAATTAGGTTCCCAAGTTCCCTCTGCCTAACCTGCAGGATACAGCGTCAAGCTGAAAAAAAAAATTACATTAGGCCATCAGTATCTGAACACAACGATGGTTGTACAACCGAACTCGATTCTGTAGAGTGTCTCTTTTTACTAAAAAATAATCCATCCCATGGACATTATATTGCGTCACCAAACTACATATCAGCAATAACGCACAATGCGATGCATCTGTCTGCATAGTGCATACGCGATATTGACGCGTGATAAATGACCGTGTTGCAGGAAGCTATATAATGCTGGGTCTAGAATTGAAAGTATATTTATCTTTTTTTTTTAGTTTCACGCTTTATCCCGCTAGTGAAACGGAGAGGAAAGGGATTCAGTGTTTAGACACTACGTTCTTGAGTACACATAACACTATGTGTTTTAGTATAAAAATCTAAATAGGTACATCCAGAGGATATAAAATAAGCGATGCATCAAATGACCTGTAAGGTTTTAAATAAAGGAGAGTACAGAATGTTTATAAATATATAAGAAAATGTTCTATTACCATAAAATACGTATTTTAAACTTTGTAAAGCAAAAAGAGATAATGATATTTTTTTATAGTATATTTTCAGTTAACTTTACTTCAAACATTTTTATACCAGCTTTATCTACTTATTAGAGGTATTTTTTATAATTAAATGTGAAATTATAAATTGTCGTTTACGAAGAAGTACTCCCCAGTCGTTCCCCATATTTTTTTGTTGTTCGCATGGTTGGGTGGTCAGTGGGAACTTGGGAACCTAGTATTAAGATAGTCCGTTCCCCACTTTTCGCCGAATTCAAGGCATTGCGTGGTGAGTGGCGCAATTCAACGCCGCGCTTTGCCTTATTACCAGAGTAAAGATATGAAAACGTTCAATATTTTAATTGAAAACATTAATTATTTCATTTCCTAGAGTAGGAATTGAACCCATAGCCTGTCGTTTACGTCAGTCAGTTACACGTTAGTGCCACTGCACAACGACAGGCCTCTGAACAATACTAATAATCTCTTGCAACTCGTACTACAAGTAAATACATATACATAAGCTATTTAAAACATAAAATTTTATTTATTTTGTTTAATTTTATTTTACTATACGTTGTGTACATGCCTTAGAAATGATCACGATAGCAATAATGATGTACGCATTCTTGTCTCCGCTGCCTACACATGTATGTAAATAGCTTCAAAGAACTCTATACACTTTATATCGTAATACATATAAAATATATAATTAAAATTTAGTTTTACTTTATCAAAAGCAATCTTGAATGAAACCATTTTGTAATAATATATCTTGGTGAAGAGACATAGAGTGACCCACAGCCGTCATGTGTACAGATGGTTGTGGGTTCATTTTTCATTTGGCGGAATTATTTATTTTAATTTGCTTACTCTGGTAACAAGGCAAATCGCGGCGTTCAGTTCCGCCACACAACACGCAATGTCTAAAATTCGGAGAATGGAAACGGAGTGTTCAAACACTTGGTTTTTTTCCTCCATTCCCTTTTCCATTAAATAAGTGTCTTTTATCACATTATTCTTTCCCAAATAGAAGAGATATGATAACTTTAGTCAATATGAACTAATGCGATTATTTAGACAGGAAGCACGTAAATCATTTATAGATATTGGGAAGTGATAGGAAAAAACGTTTTTTTTTTTAGTTTTTTGGCGATTATTGCGTATATTAAACTAAATAAAAAAAAAATAGACACCTGTCGTGGCACAGGGTTACCCGTGTATCTGTTAACGCTAGAGGTTGTGAGTTCGATTCCCACTTGAGGAAGTGCAACATTTTAAATATATTTTAAATTCTAGGAAAAGTTAGCGTAAAGCGTTACACCCTAACCTACACGCAAGGTTGTTTAAGACATAAAATAGACGTAAAGTGAAGAAACACTGTCGTTCCCGTAAGTCACCAGGTTCCCAGGTTACCTCAGTGTTCCCTGAGTGAACCTAACAGCTATTTCATAGGTACTTAAAAATACGTTTCACGGAATACAATAAAACAAAATCAAGTTATTTCCTAACAGTAAGTTTGCAATTACAAATTCTGTATCCATACTTTATTTTGCAATACATTAGATCACGATTCTAAAAGTGTATGAGCGATCTTTAAACTTTAATGACTATGGTGTCTCAATGCAAGCGTCTTAATGAGGCTATTGCGTTGCAGGTATCGAATTCA
Organism: Eueides isabella; assembly: GCA_019049475.1. Taxonomy (NCBI): domain Eukaryota; kingdom Metazoa; phylum Arthropoda; class Insecta; order Lepidoptera; family Nymphalidae; genus Eueides; species Eueides isabella. Next base: position 13,586,090 of record CM032386.1, read on the forward strand.
ATTCCATGTTGTAGAAACATTCATACGTCTGTCATTTTATAATACAAGGAAGTACTCATAATTAGGATCACGCTGTATCACGCATATGGCAGGATAGGCAGAGGGAACTTGGGAACCTAGAGTTAAGACACTCCGTTCTGCTTTCGGTCCCCACTTTCCGCGTTTGAGGCACTGCGTGTTGAGCGGCGGAACTCAACGCCGCGCTTTGCCTTGTAACCAGAGCGAAGAAATGAAAGCATTAACTATTTCAATTGAAAACATTAAATATTTCACTTCTTCGAGTGGGAATCGAATCCACAACCTGTCGATTACAGTCATACCCTTGTGCCGCTGCGCCACGACAGGGTTTTAAAACAAACTAATTATAAAAAAGAAACAACAACCATTATTGATATCTCACCTCTTTAATCCTCTGCAACAGCGGTTCCAACCAATGCACGTTACATTCAACATGGGAGTCTAAAAACGTGAGCACTGGTGCAGTTGCCGCGTCCGCGCCTCGAACCCGCGACCTCATGAGGCCTTCCCGCTTGGAGTTCCTTATCACTTGCACTTTGCGTATGGATCTTAGTGCTGCGCCGTCTTCCGCTGAAAGAGCATTTTATATCAGTAAAGAAAAAATATATTTTTTAAATTTATTTTTTAACCACAATACAACAGAAAAGATGATTAAAGATTGACTTGTCTATGTGTGTCTGTAGCATCATGGCTATCAAATGAATGTACCGATTTTGATGAAATTTGTTCCATTTAAAAGCTTATTCTCTTGCCGTGATCCTTTGTTATGTTCGGTAGAAATCGGTCTAGCAGTTTGAAGAGTTACAGGTTTTGTATATTATATAAGTTCTCTTTGTTTGGCTTACTCAAATTAGAAAAAAGAAAATATTAGAATTAATACAAATTAACATAATTATCAATAAATAAATTATATAACTTATATAGGCTGATCGTGGCGTATTAGCTCAACCGTGTGTCTCTAAACGAGAGAGGTAATGGGTTCAATTTCCACTCGATGAAATGAAATATATCCAATAATTCAGTTTGGTAACTAAAATATTGGCGGAAAGTGGGAACACAAGTTCCTTAATGGTAACAGATAGTCTCAAATCTAGCAAAATATATTAATTTATTGTTCTAAAACAATGTCTTTGTGATTAGATCTCAAGAATTCTTGTATATATTGTTAAGTATTGTTTAAATTTATTAGGTTTCACATCATGTTCTCTTTCCCAGTGCAACTAACTGATTTCTCAAAGAGATCTACGGCGCATTCAGATCTATAGATATTGTCTATGCTTTTTACTTCTGCTTACTACTTGTCTAGCATCTGATTGTAGATATAATGGGTTTAATTCCAGCTCGGGTAATGAATATATTTAATTTGTTTTCATTTTGAATATTGTGCGGTAAATGGAGGGACAGAGTGTCTGGACGCTACATTCTTTCTCAGCAGGGTCACTGAAATAGATTAAAGATGTTTTTTTATTTCATGGCTTCACTCTCTAACTCTCATTAAGACATTTCTTCCACTTTCTGCCAAATATTAAGGCATTGCGTGTTTAGTGGACAAAGTCACTACGCTTGGTCCAGTTACCAGACCAAGGAAATGAAAATATTAAAAATTTTATTTCCTCGAGTGGCCATAGAACCCATAGCCCGTCGCGTTTACAGTCGCACTTGGTGCCATTGCGCCACGACATAATAATAAGCAATATTCGATGTTTAACCTGGTTGTCGTATATGTCTGTACGTGGAGATGTAACTCCTAAATGAATAAACGATATAAGTGCTGTCTTTTTACCGAAAGCCTTGAAAATTGTGGTGATTCTTAGGAAAGTTTTATAAAAATCTGATCAGCAGTTTAAAATCTACATGCACTTAGCCAAGATGAGTTTGACAACTAAAGGGATTTTTAAAGACATTACGTATTGATATATTATGCTACATAACTCAACGCCGCGCATTGTCGACTTACATAAAGAATAATGGAGCCAATTCTTCATATTAAGTCACTTAAAAATGTGATAATCTCGCTTCCTCATACAATATGACAATTCCACACCACGTGAAACGAGGCAAATCGAAATGACTTTTTAAACGTTCCAACAAGTAACTACCTACATGTATACAGTACGGTTGACGAGAAGTGGCCACTCTGAAGTTAGGTTTTCTGAACTTTTGCGTCTTACACTTTTTTGTATAGAAAAAAATAAATAAAACCACAGACTGCTTCAATGTTTTTTGATAACACATTATCTATGATACTGGAGGAAGTTTACGTATGGTTAAAAGCATCTTACATGTCCTCCGGGAGACCTCATGTCTCCCGGAGGACATGTATGATGAGGTGGACAAGGCGAAAGAGGTATGCTGAGACTGTATCGTTTGGCGCTTCGTTCTCTCTGGCTACCTCGCTAGGGATTAGGCGTGTAAAGTTAACTTAACAAAACAATCTAAAATCGAGTCTGCCCAACCGTACAGCTAAATGTCAGTGGCCAAAACTCGTCAAGCGCACTATACAATTGAAAAATAATTTCTTTTTGTACAAGATTCACTGTGAATTACGAATTACGAGGTATATGAGGTTCTTGTTCACCGACTGTAATTTGTTACATGTCACATTATATTATGAATGTGTCGTAATGTTTATTTAAGTGCTATTTTAACTTTATATAAGTAAATGTGGGCAGTTCCTTCCATTCATATTCAGTTTTTTCGTAAGCTTTGGTAGAGATTTCTTTTTGGTTTGTCACTTTTTTTCCTGTAATTAGCATTTTTTTTTAAAGATATATATATATATATATATATATATATATATATATATATATATATATATATATATATATATATATATATATATATATAGTATATATATATATATATATATATATATATATATATATATATATATATATATATATAATATATATATATATATATATATATATATATATATATATATATATATAGTATATATATATATATATATATATATATATATATATATATATATATATATAAATTGTACATATGAAAACTAACATTGAACAACTAACAAATATCATTATATATATTTTATTTTATTATGTAACGAAATCCTTTTTTTTTCTCAGTTACGTTTAGAAAGGCGGAACTCAACGCCGTGTTTTGCCTTGACTGACAGGCAACTAAATATTTAATAATATACATTATAATTATAATACTTACGATTGTCACTGAAGTCGTCGACCAGAATTATTTCCTTAATAAGATGTTCTGGACTCCGGTTAAGGACACTAGAACAAAAGAACGTTAGAGCCTTAGAAGTAGACTTTTTTCTGTAAATTTATATAAGAAAACGGGTTTCTTTTATGATAAATACATATAAAAATAAGTTTTTATGTATCACGGTGTATATATGTATTCCCAATCTAGACATAAGTTAATATATTTATTCTTTTTACTGTAAGTATTGTATTTGATGTCCACTTGGAAGTAGGAAATATATATATCATCACTGTAGTTGGTAGCACTCCAGTCACCTTACTCGTCGCAATGTCTCGTACATTGCGGAGTTAAGTTACGCTACTCAACACGGTATATCTGCAAAATTCAGCAGAAGGTACGGAGCGGAAGTGTCGGAAGTAGGGAACGGAAGCGGAAGTGTGTGTGGAAAAAGTGTGAAAATGATATCCAGGTTCCCTCCGAAAAATCATTGAACATTTCTGTATAATGAAACATTTTTATATATGACATTTAATTATAATTAGTAAATCTCAAAAATAATATAGAAAATATTTAAACAGTACTGATTTTAAAATACCTGACTATAGTTCGTAGGAGCGTCGATCTGGCTTCATTGTGGAATGTTATGATTACGCTAGTCTGGGGCAAGTCTTCGCCGTATTTCTTTAAGCGGCACCTGCAATTTTCGTGTTTTACTAATGATTTACATATAAAAGAGAACCTGTCGTAGCGTAGCGGCACAATCGTGTGACTGTAACCAATGGGTTGTGGGTTACCCACTCGAGGAAATGAATTAATATTTTCAATTTAAATATTTAATGTTTTCATTTCCTCGCTCTGGTACAAGGCAAATCGCGGCGTTGAGTTCCGCCACTCAACACGCTATGCCTGAAAATTCGGCAGAAAGTGGTGAACAAAAGTGGAAAGGAGTGTATTAACACTAGGTTATAAGTAATTAATGATTTTATTAAACAATTCAAATAGGTACTATCACACACAATATATTTTGGCAATTAAATAAACTGGTTTTCTGTAAAGTCTGTTTGCGGACGATAATTTTAACATTGGTGATATTTTGTATATAAAAAAAAAAGAATTTCATGAATTGTTTTTTGTATGATAAAAAAGGAGCTAATTGTTTTTTTTTTCAATATGTACATAACACTCGATTTTAATTCGTCACAAGCCGCACGATAAGGCCTATTATGTCTCTATATCTCTTATTCCGTACAATTTATATCAATAATTATATTAGTTGAATATATATATATATATATATATATATATATATATATATATATATATATATATATATATATATATATATATATATATATATATATATATATATATATATATATATATATATATATATATATATATATATATATATATATATATATATATATATATATATATATATATATATATATATATATATATATATATATATATATATATATTTTTTTATGGAAAAGACAAGGCAAACGAGCGTACGGGTCACCTGATGGTGAGTGATCACCGTCGCCCACGGCCCCGTGTAACACCAGGGGAGCTACAAGGGCGTTGCCGGCCTTTAAGGTGGAGGTAGACGCGCTTTTTGAAGGTACCCATGTCGTATCGACCTGGAAATACTGCCGCGGGTAGGTCGTTCCACAGATGTGTGGCGCGTGGAAGAAAATTCCTACGAAACCGCACAGTAGTCGAATGCCACGTGTCCAGATGATGTGGATGGTACTTTAGTTTGTGACGTACTGTGCGGTTGGAAAATTCGGCGGCAGGTATCAAGTCAAACAGTTCTCCAGAACACTCCCCGTGATAAATGCGGTAGAGAACGCACAGGGAGGATACGTCTCTACGCAAAGCCAAAGTATCAAGCCCCACACAGATCACTGGGTTCCCAACGATTCGAACGGCTCTACGTTGTATGCGATCAAATGGTTCAAGCTGATACTGGGGTGCACCAGCCCAAAGGTGAGAACAGTATTCCATATGAGGCCGCACCTGGGCCCTATACAGGGCTAAACGGTGTTTTGGCGTGAAATACTGTCTCGCTCTGCTGATGACCCCCAGTTTCTTCGAGGCCAACTTGGCCTTGCTTTCCAGATGATCGCGATACTGGCAGTCGTTCGAAAAGCTGAGACCCAATATACTGATACAGGGCGCGGCTTTAAGGGGAGTGTTCTCGAAAACTGGTGATACGACAAATGGGGTTTTTTTAGCGGTTAACGCGCAGACTTGTGTCTTCTGGGGGTTGAAGTGAACAAGGTTCTTTTCACCCCATGCGGAGACATTCTCGAGGAATGCCTCAACGCAGGACACAAGTTGATTTCGGCACTGGTCGACGTTTTCCCGAGAAAGACTTGCATGGCCGGAGTATACAGCGTCCACAGTGCTATCATCTGCATAACAATGTATGTTAGAGTCCTCTAACATGTCATTGATATGCAGAAGAAATAGCGTAGGGGACAGCACGCAGCCTTGGGGGACGCCGGCGTTCACGGGCATGTATTTGGAGCAAAAACCGTCGACAGCGACCTTGATGCTGCGCCCAGTGAGAAAGCTAGCAATCCACTTGCATAAATTCTCGGGAAGCCCGTAAGATGGAAGTTTCGCAAGGAGCGCTCCGTGCCACACACGATCGAAGGCCTTTGCCATGTCCAAACTAACTGCCAGGCCCTCTCCCTTGCTATCAATAGCCGCAGCCCAGCGGTGGGTTAGGTAAACCAGAAGATCACCGGTTGAGCGACCCCGACGAAAGCCATATTGGCGGTCGTTAATCAATCGGTGATCCTCCAGGTAAACCAAGAGCTGGCTATTAATTATGCTCTCCATAATTTTTGAGAGCAGGGAGGTAATAGCAATAGGCCTGTAGTTAGTTGGATCGGCACCATCGCCTTTTTTCGGAATCGGGTGGATAAGAGCGCTCTTCCACGAATCTGGGACTACGCCAACTGATATATATATATATATATATATATATATATATATATATATATATATATATATATATATATATATATATATATATATATATATATATATATATATATATATATATATATATATATATATATATATATATATATATATATATTCAACTAATATAATTATTGATATAAATATTTTTTTTATTTAGAAAACGTCTTATAAATGATAAAATATGATTGTACAAGAATTATAAGAAACTCATTCCAGCATGTGAAACACACATTAAATGTATTAAAAAATATATTAACAAAGATTTAAACTCACATAGCATTCCTAGTATCAGGCACAGCTCGATTACTCGATAGGTTATCAGAAGCGGCCTGGTTAAACCTATTACGTATATAGGGGTCATTGTCTTTAGCACCCCCCGCGACGTAACCAGCCTCATCGAAATACTTCCCAGTACTGCCCGTGCCGTACTCCTCGAGAGATGCTGGACTGCTCTCAGGCTCGTCTACGTGTTGTTTTATCAGCCTTAGCGCTATGTTTTCTTCCTGTAACAAAAGTGGAATACATATATTATACATACATAAGTAAAAAAATATGAAACATTAACTTTTAACACAGGTTATTTTTTTGTTGAAAAAGTTTGTCGTTTTAGCAAACGAGCGTACGGGTCACCTGATGGTGAGTGATCACCGTCGCCCGTGACGCCGTGTAACGCCATAGGAGCTACAGGTGTGTTGCCAATCTTTAAGGTTGTGATAGAGGCGCTTTTTGATGGTTTTCATGTCGTATCGACCTGAAGACACTACCGCAGGTAGTCCATTTCACAGATGCATGGCGCGAGAAAGAAAGTTCCTTTGAAACCACACAGTAACAGAATTCCACGTATTCAGATGGTGATGATGATATCTGAGGTTATAATGTACTGTGCAGTTGGAAAATTCAGCGACAGTAAATAAGTATATAAATATTACGAAATATTTATAGGTATATTCTATGGTATTCCTCAAAAAATGTATAAATCATAATAAATTATCATTTGATTGGAATAACTTCTTGATATTATCGCGTTTAATTTTATACTATAGTATTATTTCATCACATTCATATTTCATGCTGTATCTCCCCTGTCGGAGTAAACAGCTAAGACACTCCGTTCCGTTCCTCATTTTCCGACTAATTTAAGATATTACGTGTTGAGAGGCAGTACTCAACACCGCGCTTTGCCTTGTTACCAAAGCGAAGAAATAAAAACATTAAATATTTCATTTTCCTCAAGTGGGAAGGGAACTCATAACTTGTCGTGTTCACAACCTGTGCTGCTATTCATAGAGGTCCCTATAACTTGTAAAGACTCACGAATCATACGGATGCAGAGATTTAAAATAAACTTTCGTATTCTATGAATAATGTATAGCTACATTCACATAGTAACGCTACTACAAAATTCTGTCTATGAAATGTTTCGATATTCAATATATCTCTTAAGCCAGTCTTAAAAAGGTTTTTAGGAACTCTTTATATAATATTTGGAGTTTCTTTCTGAAATATTATATATGGGCTGCTTAATATTTTATACATATATCATATTATTTCCTTTTTTCACGCTTCACGCTGTATCCCACACACAGCAGCGTGGTCAGATAGAACATAGGAACCTACCGCGCTCTGCTCTGTTCCCTCACTATCCGCCGAATTTGATTGTGAGTTGAGTGGCGTATTTTAACGCCGCCTTTTGTCACGTTGCCGAAGCGAGGTAATGAAAATGCTTAAATACGTTTTCTCGAGTGTGAATGACTTACACTTATGCTCCAGTTAACAATTTTATTATGTAAATGCTCTAGCTAGAGCAGATTAGTTAGATTTATATAGACACTTTGTTTTGCAATAACCAGTTTCACTTTCACAAACTTCATACGATATGAAATTAAGATTTAATATTAGTTTAGCAGTTCTTTTTTTTTGCTTCGCGATGTATCCCGCATGTGTCAAGGTAGGCATAGGGAATTTGGGAACCTAGTGTAAAGACGTTCCGTTACATTTCCCGCTTTCTGCCGAAATTGATGCATTGAGTGATGAGTGGAGGAACCCAAAGCAGAGTTTTGCCTTTTTATCAGAGTGAAGAAAGTGAAAATATTAAATATTTAATTTTCTCGAGTAAGGATCAAATCGACAATCTATCGTGTTAACAGTCGCACGCTTGTGGCGCTTCGCCATGACAGGCCTCGAGTTTATCTCTATATATATTTAAATAGTTTTTGTTACTAAAATAAAATATCAAATTGCAAGATTTCCTTCTGAGGTGTACCTACAATATGTAGGAGGAAGCTCTGTCATTACTAAGTAATTGTCAGACAATACATAGCCTTTTAACTACGCGGCGTACAACGCTGTAATCTTCTATATAGGTTCCTTGAGAAGTATAGGGGGTCGAAAAAAATTTCGAAAACTAAATTTCTGTGTGAAACAGAAAAGCGAGATTTTGTATCTTATAGTTAAGGTAACAAAGTAGCAAGAAACTGTCATATAAGTAATCCGAAAAAACTATTAAGCTTTAAACATACGTATATTTTATGTCAAGTGAGAACCGAAAGTAGAACTACCATATTCTCTGAATTACTTATCAATTGATAGATTTATGAAGGAAAAGTGAGTGGTAAGAGAGGAAGGGGGAGACCTCGGTTGACCTTCCAAAACACAGTATCGACAATACTGGAGGAAGGTCACGTAAAAAGCATGAGGACCCCCCGGAGGGCATGTATGAAGAAGTTGATGACAGTGGACGAGGCGAAAGAGGTATGCCGAGACCGTAGCGTTTGGCGCTCCGTTCTCTCTGCCTACCTCGCTAGGGATATAGCGTGAAGCTAAGTAAGTAAATAAGTACTTATCAATTGCACCATAAATACACAAGACACTCTGTCTTAACTATAGTTCTTGAGATTAATGCATTTCACTATACAAACTTTAGCTTAACTACATTAGTACGGCCTCGGGTTACATTACGCTATAATAAACTGAACCGATCGTGACTCGAGATAGGTTGGTATGAGAATTACGTATCATGAATATATATATATATATATATATATATATATATATATATATATATATATATATATATATATATATATATATATAATATATATATATATATATATATATATATATATATATATATATATATATATATATATATATATATATATATATATATATATGTGTATATATATATATATATATATATATATATATATAATATATATATATATATATATATATATATATATATATATATATATATATATATATATATATATATATATATATATATATATATATATATATATATATATATATATATATATATATATATATATATATATAGATATATATATATATATATATATATATATATATATATATATATATATATATATATATTACATAAGTTAACGCTGTGTCCCGCACATGGCAGGGTAGGCAGAGGGAACTTGCGAACGTGTTAAGTCATTTCCCTTTGTTCGCCACTTTCCGCAGAACGCCGCGTTGTGCCTTGAAGAAATGAAAATATTTACTATTTCATTTCTTCAAGTGGTGATCGAACCTTCAATATAATATTTCCAGGTCGATACGACATGGGTACCTTTAAAAAGCGCGTCTACTTCCACCTCAAAGTCCGACAACGCACCTGTAGCTCCCCTGGTGTTACACGGGGCCGTGGGCGACGGTGAACTTACTTTGTTTTTTCCATAAAAAAAAAAACTAAAAAAAAATATGTCACCTTTACAGTCACACGCTCTTGCCCCTGCGCCAGATCTCTATTACATAACTACGTCGTAAATGTGCTTAAAGAATGTCTTTGCGTAACAATTGCCTAACTTTTTTTATATTGTAGACTAGTTAAAGTTTTGTAAATATTTTTTTATTATCTTTAAATGTCATGTTGATTATCAGAGGCCATCATGGTGTAGTGGAACAGCGTTGGAATGTAAATACTATATGATGGGTTCACTTTTAATTCGGGAGAATGATACTACTATACTATAATATACTACTTTTCTAGATATTCGACGGCGTTGTGTTCCGCCACAAAATCATCAATGGTTCTAAGATAGTATAAGAGTGAAAAGAGAGTGAGTATGTGTAGTCAGTATAAAAGTGAAAATGGGAAATGGAAATATCTCTCTATTTAATTTTTCTCGAGTGGGAGGGAATTGAACACACGACCTGTCGCTTTTACCCCTGAATAGCTTCTAAGAGTAAAAATAAGATTTGAAGTAAAAAAAATATTATTTTGATGTGTGATATATTAAAATTGTAGTATGCTGCTGTTTTTCTTTTCTAATTGTAAATTAATCTTTTTAAATCGTTAAAGGCGGAAAGTGGGGAACGGAAGTAGAACGGAGTGTCTTGACACTAGATTTCCCTCTACCTACCTTGCCATGTGCGGGATACAGCGTGAAGCTGAGTAAATTTTTAAAGAAAAACTGTAAGATAGTTAATGTGACATAACAATTAGAAAACCTCTATATATTTTTTTTTAACTTCACGCTGTATCTAGCACATGGTAGAGTAGGCAGAGGGAACTTGGGAACCTGGTGTCAAGAGATAATTCTCACGATTGCAATTTAATAGCAAAAACTAAATATGTATACTCGTTGTATGTATTCATGTGTTCATATTACTTTGTTACTCAATTTTCTTACAAGATAATACGTTTCGTCAATCTTAATATGTCGGTCTTAAGCAACTTTGTAGCTTGTAATTATTTTCATATTTACATAGATTTTGTTTTAACAAAAAAATCTTGAAAATATTAATTTTAAATATTATTTATAGGTATTAAAGTCTAATATGTAAATAATAACGTATATTAATTATACTAATTATTTCAGCTTTACGGTGTTTTGTGGCACTATAGGCAGAGGGAACTTGGGAACCTGGTGTTAAGACACGCCGCTCGGTTCGCCACTTTTCGCCCAACTTGAGGCATTGTTTATTGAGTGGCGGAACTCAACGCCGCGCTTCAGCTTGTCACCAAAGTGAAGAAATGAAAATATGAATTATTTCATTTTCTTGTCCCACAACAGTCACACGCTTAGACCACGACAAGCCCCAAAGCGTTACTTTGATTAATATCGAAAATTAGGAAGTACGAACGAAGGAAGTACATACATATGATATCGAAAGTAACGACACATGCAGGAAGCGAGCGTGTCAGTATGCATTTTATTTGAATTTTTATCACAAATAATTGTAAATGAGCTATATTTATTGCTATGCGAGCTATATATTATGTTAATAAGTGGTTTGTCGATAAGTAAAGGTGAAACAAAAATAATTTTGTTCAGCGATAAAAGCAAAGAAACTCAAGGTTCCCTCTGCCTATCCCGCATGCAGTAAATAAAGTAAAGGGAACATGGGAACCTAATTTTAAGAAACGATTTAAATTGAGCCATATTTATTGGTTATGTTTTTTTGCTGATAAATACTACTTCAATATCTACTTAAATGTGAAACAAAAATAATTTTATTTAACGACAAAAACGAATAAGCACCAGGTTCCTGCCTGTCCCGAACACATAAGTAAAGCCAGAGGGAACCTGGGAACCTAATGTAAAGAAACAATTTCTACGATTTCCAGTAAAAATACATACATATATTAAAAAAACAATAAATTTATTCACATAAAAAAAAAAAATGTTATAGTTATCAAGCGTGTCTGTCTATACGTACTTTTACTCATATGTAGTTAAAATGATTATTATGAACAAATTACTTTTTTATTATAATTACTTCGGAATTACATTCAGGAATTGTTTTTATACACTTATACTACTATCTTTATCAATTGGAGTTTGTTTGTTTTAACGCTGTAACCTCCAGAACTAAGGTTTCGAGGTATATTTTTTTTGCTATATTAAATATATAAGCTGTACATGTCGTACATACGTAGGCGAAACCGCCGAAAAAGCAAGTAGAACGTACATACATATATCTAAGAACTAGATACTATTGTAGCGCAATGCCATTGTAAACGTGATGATTATGAGTTTGATCTTCGTTAGGGATATATTTTATTCGTTAGGGATATATATTATTTTCATTTCTCCGTCCTGGTAGAGTGCGGCGTTGAGTTCCGCAACACATTTGAAAAATGTAATATTTTTTATTTTTATTTCTTAATTTTGACACCTAAGCAAAGAGCAGCATTGATTTCTCCGTTCAACACGCAATGTTTGGTGAACAGAACCGATAGTCTTAACACTAGGTTCCCAGGTTCCCTCCGTCTACCCTGCCATGTGGAAGGTACAGCGTGAAGCTAAGAGAGCTAACTCAAATATCTTTATAATGTAGTACGTTTGCAATACGAAAAAATTGCATCATTAAACGAAAAGCATTATAACGAGAAACCAATGAAAAATAACTAACCGAATATCAATATCGTTAACCCAAAATCGACCAAATAAAAATCTATTACGATTATAATGGAGGCATAACAATTATATAAGGCGTGTGGTATGTGAAAGCGTCCTTGGCAAGGTCCGGTTTTTTTTTGATAACAGCGATATCTTTTATACGTATTGAGATTATCATTGTATTCATTAATTAGTTTATGTGGTAACAAGACATGAGGCGTTTAGTTCTGCCCAGAACTATGTCTTGAAAATTTAAGACTTTCAATGCTTACCTTATAGTTATAAAATGTCTCTTAAATTACTTAATTTATTATTTTTCTGCGTAAAGTTTTTAATTAATATTTTCGAGGCCGCAGCTAAAATCTTTTATTGGGATATGCAAAGATACAGTATTTTTGAGGTTACAGTGAGTTTGAGAGAGTTATTTTGACTGAACTGTCAACACGATGAATACGTGTTCGATGCCCACTTGGGGAAATTTGTTAATTTTAGGTGTGCAGAAAATACCCTATACGTTTTGATAAAACGGCGAATTAGAAACAAAATGTGGGAAAATTATATATAAAAGTTCGTTTCTTTTCATTGTGTTAACTTAAAAGCTTATTTTTTATGTGCTTCAAGCGACCCTATACTTGGTACCTCCACGCAACATCGAGGTATGTGATCTGTACAACGAATGTACAGACATACGGAAAACAACTCTCTCTCATTTAAAAAACCAAAAAAAATAATAATAAATTTAACAATTTCTATGATTTTTCAATAAAAATATAATGAAAAATGCTTTAAATAGTTAAATATACGTATTACATGACTAATACTTGATGAAGCACCAAGGTCGTTACGCAAAGACATAAATATTCATATATGATGAAAACAACGATACGCTTTAAGCAGTTTGACCTTATAAATCAACTTTTACGTAACAAATTCTTTATACTTTCCTAAAATGTAGAATAATGTCTCTTAGAGTACGTAATCTAGATCCATATTTAATACTAAATATCGGCTTTTTTGTTCTGAATTTTATTTTGTTGTCATTTATTTATTTTTATTATGAAATTCAACATATTTTAGCGCCATCATGATGAAATTGGAGGACGTTTAATTGTACACGTAATAGAAAAAATATTTGAAATTTCAGCTCTGGCAAAAAAACTCCGGCGATAAGTTCCGCCATTACACAATTGACTGAAAATTAACCAAAAAGGTTGAAAATTAAGTGTCTTAACTACAGGTTCCCTCTGCTTGGCGAAGCACCCTATTACTTTACCGTATCCTGTTAATTTTGAAAAAATCACACCATACGAGTAACGTTATAAAATGTGAAAATTTGCTTTTACAAAGGAAAGATTTTATATTCTTTCATCAGTTTCTCGCCGTATTTCGCATTTTGCTGGGTAGGCACAGTAACTTGAGGACCTAGTCACTCTGTTCCCAATAAGACTCTTCCGTTCCCAACATCCCCATACCTTGCGTAACTTGGCTATAATATAATATTAAGTTAAAGCGGGCGAAGCCGCGTCTGGTTGTCTACTAATACTATAAATAAAGATTCAGGTCAACACCCTTTCAGTTAACGCTTAGAACTAGGCCACTCTCTTAATTAAGAAGTCGAGCTCGGGTTAAATGTATATATAATACTATGTAAGATATTATGAAATTGTTATTTCCTCGGACGTTGTTAGTTGCAAATATTAATTTTAAAGGAAGTAACGCAGTTGCCTTTTAGCAAAGTAACGCAGTTGCCTTTTATTATTTAGACATGTATTTGTTCTGTGTAATTAATGACAAGGTAGAACCATATTTTGTTAATGTAATATTAGTTTACTATTTTCTATCTGTGTATTCTACGGGTTAGAGAAGTATATATTATAGTTTATACTAGCGATTACCACGTGGTTTTGCTTGTTGAAATCTACTGTTCTATAATAGCTAAATTATAGAAAAATATCATATAAATTGTCATATAAATTTAAGATCTATAGATCTATAGATCTAGACGCATAGTTTTACGTTAACAATATTATATAGGATAATATATTTTTAACTTTATGCCGTATACATACATTAGTGTAGATAGACAAAACCTAGTTCAGACATTCCGTTGTTCACTTTTAACCAGAATTTGACTTGTAATATATATTAACAAGCGGAACTCAACGCTGCGCTTTTACACTATAGAGATATTTTTACCGAAGGAGGATTGTATGGCTCAGAGTCAAATTCAAATTCAAATATTTTTATTCAAAATAAGAAGTTACAAGCTTCGTTTTTTGAACGTCAAACAATTTACCACCAGTTCACTAAAGTTACTGCCTCAGACCTGAGAAGAACTGGAGAAAGAAACTCAGCGGGACATGTCTTTTTTTTTAATCAAATTTTACATCATATAATCAATTGTGACAATGATACATTTGAAATAGCCTGGAGCGAGCATTTTATTCCCAAGGCGTGTTATCATTTATGAAATCGTTAATTTGGTAATAACCTTTAACACACAAACGTCTTTTCACAACTTTTTTAAATTGTGAAATAGAAAATTCTCGGACGTTTTCTGGGATCCTATTGTAAAAGCGTACACCCTGACCCATAAAAGAATTACGGACTCGATTCAATCGAGTTACAGGTGCACTAAGATTAAACTTATTTCTAGTATTAATATTATGTATATCCCTTATCTTGGTAAATTCATTAATATTTTTCTTAACATACATAATATTTTCAAAAATGTATTGCGATGCAACGGTCATTGATACTGCAGTGCGTCGGGTATGTTCGCCGAAGCACATGTTGATTGTTTTTACTCAATTATGCGCAAGCGGTGCACATCCCTGGTGCGCAGGGTTAGGGATAGTCCCAGTGACGTCCTGAGGGCATTTGCTGACAGGCTGGATTGTCAGTACCTGAACCACTGCCGTATGGTGCACGTACTGACAAATCAGGGCTGTCTTAGATATAAGGCTTAGATTAAGGTAGTTATTAAGTTTACTAACATTAGAGTAGTGATTTCTTATATATTGTATTACTAACAAAATATGATCTTTGAGGTCGAAATAAATGAGTTTATTATTTATTATTATTATTATTGTATTGATTTCTTTAAATTTTTCCCTTAAAGAATCTTTAGGGCCTAATTTATAGATTGCAGAGTCGCCAAAGCGAGTAAAAATTTATTGAGGCAGATACAAAAGTTAAGTTTAAATAGGGTCCCAATTCGTGAAGCGTTATTATTTAGCAATAAATTTTGTCTTAAAAATCCATATGTCATATACAAAGTCTCTCAAAACCAGTACGTTTACAGTTAGAGGCTGTACCACTGCGTTACCAGTCTCAATATTTCTTATAACATTCTCTTAATATTCCTAAGTTATTTCCAGTTCCTCGAGAGAGTATCTAATTGCAAGGGCACATCGTAAATTTGATATGTTACACTCCCTTGTGAACATTAAAGTATATTTAGAATATAAATGCTGCAATCATTTTTAGTATGTACATTTTATTCCTTGAGATCTGTCGTGGCACAGCAGCACAGGATTGTTTGTGAGTTCGATCCCCACTTGAGGTAATGCAATATTTAATATTTTCATTTTAAATATTTAATGTTTTCGTTTCATTGCTCTGTTTACAAGGAAAGGGCGGAGTTTAATTCCGCCACTCAACGCAGTGCTTGTGGAAAACGGAAGTGAAATGGAATCGGTGGTAAAACAAAATAAGTGTAAAACGGAAGTGAAACGGAGTGTCTTAACACTAGATTCCCAAGTTCCCTCTGCCTACCACCCTACCAAGTACGGGATACAGCGTGGAGCTGAGTATTTTAGCGCTAATTACTTTCGTCACTTTATTTAAACATGTTTTGTATACATTTTAAAGGACTACTACGGCTCAGTGACACTTCACTGTCGTTGTAGGTTCAAACCTCATTAGGGGGAATGATTTATTTATATTTGCTGTCTATTGTATGTATTAATGTGCGGCGTTAAGTTCTGTGTTCCATAAACAATATCTCCAATTTATACAAGAAGTACAGAGTTGAGAGGATCAAAAAAATGATCTAACCCTAATATTGTTCATAGTATTATTGTTTATTTATTATTATTTTTTTTTAGCTTCACGCAGAGGGAACCCGGGAACCTAGTATTAGGACACTCCGTTCCACTTCCGTTCCCTACTTTCCGCCGAATTTTTGAGGCATGCATGCATTTTGAGTGGCGGAATTCAACGCCACGCTTTGCCTTTTTACCAGAGCGAAGAAATGAAACATTAAATATTTAAATTGAAAATATTTAATATTTCATTTCCTCGACTGGGGATCGAACCCAGAACCTATCGGTTGTGGTGACAGTCACACGCTTGTGCCGCTGCGCCACGACACGCCTCAAAAATATAGGTTTATAGTTTTATTATATATATTTATAAAAAATCTGCGACTGAACGCTGTCTGTACATGGAAGATATATTAAATAAATAATAAAATAATAGGATCTTAAACAGTGATTTTTAAAATTTTTATCTGTTTATTTATTTCTTTGTCTGTACGCGCTAAACTCAGGAACAGCTATCCAGATTTAAATGACGTTTTCAATATTATATTTTGACAACTTTCCTTCAACTTTTAGTGTTTGTTTCATTTGATCGGTTGATAAATAAAAACGTTGCGTCAAATTCAAGCGGGCAAAGCCGCGGGCGGGGCTAGTCTTTCTATAGTGCATAAAGTAAATATTTTTTTATATATTTATATATCTTGATTTCTCATTTGAAATATTAATTGTGTTCTTCGGACAAGTGCTCATTTATTCTTGTTTTTTGGCTGAAACCCAAGTCCAATTGGCTTGTTTCTCGGAATAAAGAGATTTTATCAAACACAATTAGTATGGACGCCGATTTCACTATAATGTTTAAAACATAAGGCTAAAAGATATCAGACATTCATAGCCTAATATAATTAAATTAAATCGAGTAAGAAATAACCTCATGGTTAAGTTTTTCCTATATGATATGAAAAAAAAATGTAAAGTGAGGGTAGATATGTAAAAACTAGTGTTCAAACTCATAATTTAAATATAATCATTTATCTAGTGATAGTGTACGACAATGAACGTGGCAGGCTGCTAGTTTGATGCCCACTCGAGGAAAAGAAATAAATATTTAGTTACCAAAATGCGAATATTAATTCATTAATTCCTTTCAATAGGAATTGAACTTACGACCGTCGTTAACATTTACACACTGTACAACTGCGTTACGAGGGTCACATAGTATAATGTTTAAGCAAAATCGACATATCAATCAAGTACCTACTATCTCTTCCCAGCCCAGGCTTAGCCTCTGAAAACGTGTTTGAAAGTTGTACTAGCTTTCCTGGTCACGACTTGCCGATCCTCGTTTAATATACAACTACCTCGATCAATACTTATAATAATTGTGAAACCGATCACTGTCTGTACATGGAAGATATATTAAAAAAAAAACTCCTGAAAAATATTTTTTTTTAATTTTTGTCTCTTTAATTGTGCCTTTACACGCGCTAATCTCTGGAACGGCTAACCAAAATAACAAATGCAGTTTTCACTGATATATTATAGCAACGCTGCCTCAACATTGTGTGTTTGTTTGTTTTAAAACGGTAAATAAACAAAGAAAATAACTGAATTTAAAAACAGTAGTTTGGCAAAATTGCTACCTTATTTTTATTAATATTAATTTTAGTTTTCAATGTATAGATATTGTTACTAAAAAGTGATAACGTTATTAGAACATCAAAGTAATTGAGATTAATAATAAAGTTGTATAATTCAAGCGGGCGAAGCCGCGGGCGGGTCGCTTGTAATTCATTTATATATGTATAAGATAGCTAAGCCAATTTGCAATTGCCAAGTGTTGAAATTTATTGAATACTATAGAAACATTATATATGTACGAACGTTTAGTAGGACGTAAAGCGGTGAACTGCAATATCTTGGGTTAAAATTTATTACTTCAGATTGTAAAATTATACGTATTTTTTAAGTTATTTTTGTTTATCATAATTACACTGTGTTCCGCACTTGGCAGAACAGGCGGAAAAAATTGGTAACGTAGTGTTAAGACACCCCGTTCCGTTCCCCACTATCGGGAATCAAACCTACAACCTGCCACCTACAGTAACACTGGTGCTTCTGCGCACGTCAATATACTTCTTATATTTGTTAATTGTAACTAAATCCGCAGTGCCTCAAGGATTAGGACGAAAGTGGGAGACAGAATTATCTCAATGAAGAAGGAACGCGGGAACCTGGGAACCTGGTGATAAATTAAAATCTCAGGTTCTCTCTGTGATCCTTGCTATGATGTGGGATACAGTTTGAAACAAAAAAAAATGATTACTTCGTGAATTTGCAAATATCAGTACTGATATAAATGTTTAAATACTAAGATTAAAAAAACTTAAAAAATCCATATCACACCGAATTTAAGATACTGCGACTCGAGTGGCGGAACACAACGCCGCACTTTGCCTTATTACCACAACGAAGACATAAATACGTTAAATATTTAATTTGTATATTAAATATTTCATTTCCTTAAGCAGGGATGGAACCCACAGTCTGTGGGATTTACAGTCACAGGCTTGTGCCCCTACGTCACAACAGGCTTCAACTAGCCAGACATTTTTTTTTATGGAGAAGACACGGCAAACGAGCGTACGGGTCACCTGATGGTAAGTGATCACCGTCGCCCTGTGGCCCTGTGTAGCACCAGAGGAGCCACAGAGGTGTTGCCGGTCCTTAAGGTGTATGGGCACCGGGGCCCGGCATTACCCAATGCGAAACGCAGTGGCCAAAGCCACTACTTAACGCCGGTTTTAAATGCCGGGGGTGGTAACAGTCCGGTCGAGCCTGCCCATGCGTGTTGTCATTGCTGACAAAGTGACTCTACCACACGTACTTTAGTCGTCTCTTACGACACCATCAGTACCAGGGTGATCCTATTCTAAGCCGGAATCACACGGCTAAAAAGACGAAGAAAACATACATCAATCTATACTAATATCATATATCAAAAACGGCTAGTGTACTTAAATTAAAATAAATATATTTTGGCTACAAAATGTCATTGTCAAATGACATTATGGATTATGTCACGTGTCATAATGTTTATTTAAATTTTGTTTTAGCTTCACGCTCTGTCCCGATCATACTAGATTGCGCTGAGGGAACCTATTTTCGAGACACTCTGTTACCCTCTTTACGCCCAATATTGGGAACATTGTAGGATGAGTGACGGAATCACAAATCAATGCTTAGTTCTATATGGAAAAAAAGGTATTCTATCTTCTTGTCAAACTCTTCAATTCAAATTCAAGTATTTTTATTCAAAATAAGAAGTTACAAGCTTCGTTTTTTGAACGTCAAACAATTTGCCTCCGGTTCACTAAAGTTACAACCTCAGACCTGAGAAGAACTGGCGAAAGAACCGCTGAGTTTCTTTCATCATAGTTATATCAATTTAACCATAGGGTAAAGCCGCAAGTAAATCAGCCCTCAATAAAATTATTTGTGTCAAATATCTCATTAAAATTCATGAAATCGTAAAAGTCGAACTGAACTTTCAGTTTATCGGCAATGAAAAGCGGTCATCGGCGTAAAGAAATTGCAAACTGCAGTATAAAGAGCAATGCAAATGATTATTCATTATTATAGAAATATATTAAGATTATTATTACGAAGAGTTCTCGAGTGCAGATCGAAACCACAATAGGCCTCAATTAAGTTTAAATATTTTTATAAAATATTATACGTTAATATTTTGACGTCAGTTATAAGATAAAAGACATGGCTTGCTAATTGGTGCAAGCATTAAGAAAAATCTCCTAGGTTTTAGCCTTATGCTGTATCACATAGGCATATGAGACAATCCGTTCAACTTCAGATATTTCCATTCCATATTTTGTATCGAATTAATACATTATATGTCGTTTGGCGCAACTCAACGCCGCTCTTTTGCTCCCTTATTAGAGCGAGGGAATCAATATATAGAGTATTTCGTTTCCTCGAGTGTATATCGAAGTCAGCATCTGTCATGTATACAGTCAAAAGCATGTGCCAAAAATTGAGTAATTCAATAGACTAATTTACCATTTTGTGAAATTTACAAAAGTTTGACAGGAAATCAATCTCGATTTGAAAAATATATTTAAAAAAAAGTTATTTTTAAATATAAAGCTTAATCACATTAAAAGCTCGACTAAGCTCTCGTGGATTCATAATGATATACGGAATTAGAACAATATTTTGACAGAGAAAGTGATTAATATTATACATGTACATAACTAGCGATCTCCGCAATTTCGTCTGCGAGAGATGTTAAATTTTTATTATCTTTTTTAAGTTGACGTCGTATTCTGCACATGTTGGGGTAAAAGGGAACCTGGGAACCTGGTTACGAAACTGTTTCAAAGTTTCCGCCAAATTTTACAAATGAGTGTTGAGTCGCAAATTTCAATGCCGTGCTTCTCCGTTTTTATGTTAAACTCGAGCTAAATTCTTTTAAACTAATGTTTTACATTTTTTAGATCATATTACTTTTAAAAATGGCCATATTAGATTTTTATTTATATTTAGTATACAGACAGCAGCGATTATTTATATTTTTATTATATATATTTTGTATAATTAATCATAACGAGTAATCGGCGTTCTGACAGCGAAAGACAAACGAGTTCAGATGATTCAGTAAAAGAGGTATATTTATAGTTGTTAAAGATTTTAGCTTTAAATTAATATTTTTTGTTATTTTGATATAATGTGGCAATAAGTGTATGTTAATAATTTTTTTCAGCTTCACACTATATGCCGCACATGGCAGGGTTGGCAGAGGAAACTTGGGAACCTAGTGTGAACTTACCTTGGGAACCTACTTAAGTATATAGCAGATGGTGCAGGCCATTTGTTGTACAGTGGTTTTGATTACCACTTGAGAAAATATTAAACATTTTTATATCCTCGATCTGGCAACGGGACCAAGTGCGGCGTTGAGTTCCACCACGCCACACATTACTTCAACGAACGAGCGCATGTGTTTTAACATTAGGCTTCCAGCTTCCCTCTGCCTAACCCTGTTGCTCTTTACTTTCATCAGCTTAATACAATAACGTCTATACTAATTTGTAGTAAGTAGATGGTATGAAATAATCTATCTCACATTTGAACCTAATGATTACATCATGAGTGTGGTAATTATTCATACTTACAATTTAAATACGATACTTAAAATATTTCTAGAAATAAAATAATAGATGTAATAATAATATTGAAATATAATGTGCTATATTTTGCCTGTGGCTTGATCTGCGTGATTAAATAGAAATAACTAAGAGCGTATATGATATAAATATATATTTTAAGTATTTGAGGTTATTTTGACATCAAAGACGGTGGATTTCATGAAAAAAAAAATGAATTATATTTGGAAGCTTGATTTAATAATTATGACTTTGTAATGTTATTGTTTAAAATATATTTTTTTATTTTTTCATTTTTTTTTCTGTATTAATATTTAAATTTTTGACTTATAATAGTCTATGGAATTTTTATAGTACTCTATGGAAAGTAAATTATTCCATACAAAATACAGCCTTCATTATGGTAGAATTGGAAGGAAGTTAAATAAAACAAATTATTGTTACATTATTTTCGTCTTTTTTCCAAAAAAATAAAAACAACAATTTCATATTTATATATCACTTCTAGCAACACTGCGCATTGTAATATCGACCTAGGTCAGTAACGAAATGAAAGTTTTATTATTCTTGCGTAACGACTGTTGGCGTTTACTACACAGTGTGTAGTTACTTTACTTACTATAGTTAGATCTAATGGTAGGTTAAAAACGAATGCTCTGTTATAATATGTCATTACATTTGTATGGCAATTTATTGTTGTATCAGGTATGAAATTTATGAAGAGAAGGTATTGAGACGTTAAATGTTGAACTTTATACAGTGTACAAGTACATACTCCAAACATAAGGTCATGATGTTGAAATAAGACAATTTAGAGAGGCTGATTGAGATCCTTTTCATTCTTAAAAGGCAGGGTAGGCAGAGGTCACCTGGGAACCTAAAGTTAAGTCACTTTCTATTAAGACATTTCCAATATTTTAATGGAAAAGTTGAAAAAAAAAATTATTACCTCGGCTGGATATAGAACCAATAATATAACATACATTCGTCTCGTTTCATGTAATAATCTCAAATTTAAATCTCTTGTTAATATAAATAAATAGTTGCGATTATTATCTCAGAAGTATTCAGACAAGTTAAAACATAAAAGACTTTCTAAAAGTAAAAAAGCAATTTTTCACTTCATACATTAGGTCATATAGCAAAAAAACGAAAAAAAAACACACAAAAAAAATCCGTACAACACTACAACAAAAGAAAAAAGTATTACTTCTAAAGACCCTACAACACTAGTTTTTATTACTCTAGATATAGAACATTCATAAAGTAACAAAGTAAGCTATAATTAGACATACTAATATTGGTATTTCATGGCGCAGGAGGAGCATACACGTGCGTCTGTATTCACTACAGGTTGCGGGTTCGATCGAAATATTTGAAGTTCATATTTTCTCGGTCTAGTAACTAGCGGCGTTAAGTTCCGGTACTTGTTACGAATGTTTTACGATAAGGGTTCCTTCTGTCTAATCTACTATGAGCGGAATACAGCGTAAAGTTAAAAAAGAATAGCGCATTGATCAAGGAAAGGTCAAGCTTTGCATAATGTTAATACCCGAGAGAGATAGAGAGTGAGAGAGAGATAGAGAGAGAGAGAGAGAGAAAGAGAGAAAAGCGATTGCTATCCCTCACGTGGCAGATCAGGCAGGGGTAACTTGGGAACCTGCGCACTTGATGCAGCGTGAAGCTAACTAACAATAAAGTAGGTGAAATTAGCATTTAAAATTATATAATACAACCGGGCGAAGCCGCGGTCAGATCGCTAGTATAACATAAATGTTTACAATTTAACAAAATATTTTTATAACGCGATGGATTTTTATGGATCACATATTTTACTCGTACACCATTTTTATGTTATAAATTTTGACGATCTCGCGTGACCGTTACATTTTGTTACCGCATTTCAATGTAAAGTACCTACCTACTGCAGTGATCGTAAAAGATGAACGGTTTTTTCATATAATTTTCCTCTTTCTTAGCTTCACGCTGTATCCCGCACGAGGCAGAGTAGGCAGAATGAACCAGGAACCTAGTGTTAAGACACTCCGTTCCACTTCCGACTTTCTGCCGTATTTGAGGCATTGTGTGTTGAGTGGCGGAACTCAACGCCGCGCTTTGCCTTATTACCAGAGCGAAGAAATGAAACATTAAATATTTAAATTGAAAATATTAAATATTCCATATTAAAGAGGAAGGAACTTGGGAACCTTGTGCTAGGATACTCCATTCTTGAAGTACAGCTCAATTTTAAAATGACGTTTTTTGTTGTAAAATTGAGTGGCGATGCTCACTGATCTGATGCTGATAAGAATCTACCTACTACCGTTGCGTTTACAATTACGTGCTATGACGGCGCCATTACGACCTCAAATTTGTTTTGCTATTTAAAAACATGAAATCAAAAGAAAACAAAACTGATAAATTAGGTATTTTGTAAAGCATTCAAAGGTACAATAAACTAATATCAAATATTGCCTAAGTCAATGTGTTATAGTATTTTTTTTAGCTAATTTTAAAGTGTTAGTCCTCACGTAGATAAGCAATTAACATATAGATCACATATATTATGAAAAGCCAATTAATTTTAATATTTTACAGGTTTCCATCGAATTTGAGACATAACGTGTTGAGTGGCGGAACTCAACGCCGCGATTTGCCTCGTTTTCAGAGCGAGGAAATTAAAATATTAAACATTTTATTTCTTCGAGTAGAAATTGAACAGTCTGTCGTATTTGCTGTCGCACGCCTTTGCGTTACGAATGCTCTATATATTATATATAAATTTAATTTATATAAATATTAAATTTATATATATTATATATAAATTTAATTTATATAAATATTAAAGAGAAGAAACAATGTCAGGTGAAAAAATTATATCACATAAGACAAAGGTAACCTAGCAGCTGTTGCGAAACAAAAAGCAAACCCGTTTTATTAAACTATGTGAAATGAAGCGAAAGCGAAAGTTCCGTATGTTATTTAAAACAATTACAAAGCTTTAATTGTCGAAATTATATCATACGTGTTTTGGCATTTTCTTATCAGATTACTGTGAAAGTTTTATATATAAAATAATCAAAATTAAACTCTATTGTTATTAGATATAAGGTTTATTTTAGTTAATCTAGACTAAGAAAATAGCTTTATTATGGTGGTCTAGTTCCTATGACAGTGTAATACTCCCACGGACTCGAGTCGAAACCTGTCGCGATTCATTGTGCTTGTAAAATTGTCATATATACGCGACCCGCGGCTTCGTTTACTTTAATTTAATTTTAGTTATATTATTTTGCGCCGTGTGATTCCGGCTTAGAATAGGATCACCCTGGTACTGATGGTGTCGTAAGAGGCGACTAAAGTGCGTGTGGTAGAGTCACGTTGCCAGTAATGGCAACACGCATGGGCAGACTCGACCGGATTATTACCACCCCCGGCATTTAAGACCGGCGTTAAGTAGTGGCTTTGGCCACTGCGTTTCGCATTAGGTAATGCCGGGCCCCGGTGCCCATCCACCTTAAAGGACGGCAACGCTCCTGTAGCTCCTCTGGAGTTACTCGGGGCCGTGGGCGATTGTGATCACTTACCACCAGGTGACCCGTATGCTCGTTTGCCGTCTTTTCCATAAAAAAAATTAAAGCCAAGTTGTAACAAATCTAAGTCAATTAAAGCCTATGTATAATTCTGATGTATGTTACGGTAAAGTAAAGCGTTAAAACACTTTTTATAAAATGAAATACATATTTTATTAGTCCTAAGTTATTGTTCAAGCGACACGCACTAAGGCACGCACGCTCTTTTTATACACGATAGAGTATTTTGTTTTGAATATTAAAAGGCAGGCGCAGTGGAACGTTGTTCGACTTTTAATCCGAAAGTTTCGATTCGTAGTTAAGCAATGTTTTTTTTGGACGTCATTTGACACAATGCGGAGTTAAGCACCGTAATTCGAAAGGAAAGATATATATATATATATATATATATATATATATATATATATATATATATATATATATATATATATATATATATATATATATATATATATATATATATATATATATACACATGTACATATGTATATTGTATGGATATACATGTACGACCGCCGTAAAATAAAACTGTAACTCCTGATGTGGTTATTATGATAGTGGTTTTTCCATTGAACGTTATATCATTGAAACAGTGATTACCTAAAGGTTTTTCACCATGGACACTTGATATTGTTTTCAGTTATTTTTTCATTATATTTTTAGTCATCATCATATATAAACAAACATATAGACCGATTTTGATTCAGTTATTTTTCATTTTTTATCGTATCCAGCACGAGGCAGGGTAGGCAGAGAGAACCCGAGAACCTAGTGTTAAGACAGTCCGTTCCCCTTCCGTTCCCCACTTTCCGCCGAATTTGAGGCATTGCGTGTTCAGTGGCGGAACTCACCGCCGCGCTTTGCTTTATTACAAGAGCGAAGAAATGAAACATTAAATATTTAAATTGAAGATATTAAATATTTCATTTCCTCGAGTGGGGATCGAACCCACAACCCGTCGGTTACAGTCACACGCTTGTGCCAGGTCTCAATTTTTCATTAAAACCTGATTATATGGAGAATGTTCGTAATCATGATATTTGGAGAACAGTTTTTTCCTAGATGTTTCTATTTTCTTTTAACTCTTTTCGAGGCCTAACTATTTCCTCAGATATCTAATATAGTCTAGTACCACTTTCTCTTTAGACTTGACTCAATAGAGCACTTAAAATCTATCGATTATGGTCTATAATTAAAGGGCGAATGCGCAATTATGCATATTTAGCATACATTGCAAACGAGAACCAGCTTTCTATTAAGCTTTTAAACTAAATATATACTTCTTGTAGTTTCAAGCTATATCCTGTACTTAGCAGGAGTTGGCAAAGAGAACTTGAAAAAATAGTCTTTCTTAGATTTCTTTCTTTCTTTCTTCTGCCGCCGAATGGCATTATACACTTTGCTTTGTTATCAAAGCGAAGAAATGAAAATATTTAAACTACATATATACCTATACTAAATGTCAATAGACAAGTCTATATGACTATGTGTAGATGAAGATATACGATAGCTGAGCTTTCATTGGAACTGGACAGATCATTTAAAGCAAACAGATTAGACCATATTTAGTTACCTATTCATAAGTAATAGGTACTTAAAGTACTTAATGTAAAGCTTAAGTGTACTTTTGTTCTGTATCTTTTACAGCTTTAAGCTGTGTCCTGCACATGGCAGAGTAGGCAGAGGGAACTTAGGATCCTAGTTGAGTGGAAATCGTCGGAAGGCTTTTCCTTACTACTAGAGTGAAGTAAAGAAACCATGAAATATTTAAAATAAAAATAGTAAATGTAGCGTTTACGGTCACAAGTTTTGTGCCTCTGCGCCAAGACAGCCCTCAACTTTAGTACTTACTTTTTATTTTTGATTTAGTTGTTGTTGTGAATTGTTGAGACATTGATTGTGCAATATTTTTATTGTTACTCTACTTCCATAGGGAATCACTTGATGTAATGTGAAATATAACTTATATATTGAAGCCTGTCGTGGCAGGGCACAAGCGTGTGACTGTAAACGACAGGTTGTGGGTTCTTTGTCCTGGCAACAAGGCAAAGCGCGGCGTTGAGTTTCACCATTCAACATGAATTCAAATCCGGCGGATCGTGCGAAACGGAAGCGGAACAGAGTGTCTTAACACTAATTTCCCAAGTTCCCTTTGTGTACTCTTCTGGCCAGCTGGGAAACTTGTTACTATTGCTTTGATTGGTAAATTCAACATAAAAAGTCAGATTTCCAACTAGTAGTTCTTGACTTAATACGCTTAAGTTTTTTAAATGGCTTGCTCTTGTAACGGCGTTGAGCGCCGCCACTCATCATGAAATATCTTTGAAATTCGCTTATATCAATCTTTTTTAGTACCCAGTGTTGGTTACTTCTGCGTACCTTAGTAGGGGATACAACGTGAAGCTTCCACTTTCCTATTGATTTAGTCGTAAAGGAATTTCTTTCTACGAAGCCACCGTGAGAACGTTGAAATATCCTTATCATTTTCTTGCAATGCCACCACTGGAGGACGCGGCCCGAATTTTAAGTGTTCATGAATCGATTTACTGTTCCCGTTTTTTTAAATCTAGGTGAAAGCCCGTATAAGAAATTTAATGAAAGAAAGAAAACAATGTTTAAGGCTTTTTGATAATTGTCACATTTGTTACTTTATTTATATGTATGTATAACCATTAATTTGCAACTTCGCCCGTGTGGTCCCATGGAGATAGCTATAACTAGTATTTAGGCGTTGTAGGAGAAAGCTATGAGTTTGATCTTTTTGTCTGTCTGACTGTACCTGACAGACGGAGCGCGAGAACTTAGTGTTAAGACACTCCGTCCCCGTCAAGACACTTCCGTTCTCCGATCCCCGCTTTAGTCTGGATTTGGAATTCTCGAGTAATTCTGTATGGCGTGTTTTGTGGCAGAACTTTAGTAGGAAAGGAAATGAAATATTAAACATCCCCGTGAAGAAGAATGAAACTCATAAGAATAAACTGTTACGTTTACAGTCGCACGATTATGCCTCCCAATATTTATACTACATTCTAAATACTTCAAGAAAAAAAGATTACGAAGCAATATTTAAGTGCACACATGAAATAAATTGACATAAAAGGATGTTACACTGTATGCAACTTTCATTTTTCGGTTTGGTCAAGACCGCTTGTAACAAGCAAGGGCTATAGCGTTACTCTAAGTGATGCTAATACACTGTTCGACGGTATTATCATACAAACTTTGTCGTGCGCTAAAAATGCGATATATATATATATATATATATATATATATATATATATATATATATATATATATATATATATATATATATATATATATATATATATATATATATATATATATATAATGATAGTATGACAGTAGTTGTCTCTTTCATTCCTCGTCTAGAAATCGTCTCGTCTGAACAAAGTGCGGTGTTCAGCTACGTAAATAGACAGAGGAGAAATCAATTAAAAAGCCTGTATTATAGTACTACTATACTATAGTTAAAGTAGTTACAACATAACGCTGTTGTATAATTTAGATAACTTGAAAGGTAAAATTTTATTATTTTTTACTTTACATTAAAAAGAAATACGAAAATCGGTGAATGTTTAATCAGAAACCTTTTATTTTCTGCGCACTTAAAAAACTGACCGACATTAGCAAGTAAAAGAGTTAGTGATGTAACCGTTTGAATACTTACAGATAAAAAAAACATCTTTTTTTTGTATTATATATATTTTTTTCCATACTACAGATAATTGTATTTTCGAGTGAAATGTCTTCTCACTTGGGTATATTTTTTCAGCTTCACTTTGTCTATGCACATGGTAAAGTAGCCAATGGAAACTTGGGAACCTAGTGATAAGACACTCCGTTTCGTTCTCCACTTCCATTAATCTTGAGTCATTGCGTATTAAGTGACGGAACTCAACGCCGCACTTGGCCTCCTCACTTGAGCGAATTATTGAAAGTATTTAATAATTCATTTCCTCGAGTGAGAATCAAATCTACGACCTGTCGCAGTCACAGTCACACGATTTTGCCTGTAAATTGGCTTTAAATATTTAAGTTTATGATATCACGGAGTATGTACTCGTATATTTATATATAAACTTACACTACTAAGCTAAGTCTCACAGAGGTGCTTCGTATTTTTCACTACTTGAGCACGTATCTTATGAATTCAGTTCACTTTTTTTGTTATTTCGTTTTGTAGGAGGCCACAACAACGCCACGTAACTTTAAAAATCGTTACATAAATATATCTATAGTAAATTTATAAAAAAACTGTTGTTTTTATAAAGATTTTTGTTTGTGTATTTGCGGCGTTAAGTTCCGACATTAATACACTTCCGTTTCCCACTTCTTCTCCTTCTTCTTTCGGAGGCATTGCGGTTTTATGCATAACAATGAGAAATATTTTATTTTGTCGAGCGGGAATAGAATCCACAACTTGTCACGTTTACTATCGACTTTGCACCACGACTGGCCTTAAGAATTAATTACTCTTTTTTTTACATATAAATAATAAATAAAAAAATATATATTGCATTTCTACTATATGATTTATAGACCTGAAGAGTTACAGTATAAAATTTAAATAGAAAATGATTACAGTAGGTTAAGGATAACTAAAATGAACACACTGTTGATGTGTTATTACCAACGATTTGTGTTTAATAAATCGAAAAATTACCCGCCATTTGATAGAACTGATATGCATATAAAATATATATGCGTGTATACATTACAATTCAAATAACGCAGTTTCCGTCCGTATGTTATTATTATAATAATTATTATTGTCAAGTGAATGTGAATTATTAGGTAGGGAATGTGATAATACTACCTCGAGGCCTGTCGTGGCGCAGCGGCACAAGCGTGTGACTGTAACCGACAGGTTGTGGATTCGATCCCCACTCGAGAAAATTAAATATTTAATATATTTAATTTGAATATTTAATGTTTTCATTTCTTCGCTCTGGTACAAGGCAAAACGTGGCGTTGAGTTCCGCCACTTAACACTCAATGTCTCAAATTCGGCGGAAAGTGGACAACGGAAGTGGAACGGATTGTCTTAACTCTAGGTTCCCAAGTTCCCTCTGCATGCCCTGCCATGTGCTTTTTTATTATTTAGTATTGAGAGGTGGAACTCAACGCCACAATTTGTATATTATATTGAATGTCTAAGTAAAATTAAATATATTTTAAAAATAGTAATAAAAGCCGGCCTCAAAAAAATTATAGACACAGTACCAACCTAATTATAGCGTTTCAAGGTTAGTGAGAACTTGACATGTTGTAAATAAGGAAAATTATGCCATTGTTCGATACAAGGTGTATCGACATGTAGGAACTACATGTTAATGTATAGTAAGCATATGTTGTAAAACTGTGAATTGACAAGCACAGAAATAAAAAATATACTCCCACTCACCCACTGGGTAGACAGAGGGAACTTGGGAACCTTAATAAGAACACTCCCTCCCGTTCCCCTCTTTCCGCCGAATTTGGGGCATTGCGTGTGTGGGTGGCGGAACACAACATCGCGCTTTGACTTGTTATCAGATACAAAAAATAAATGATAATATTAAATATTTAATTTTCTCGAATTAGATCGAACCTACAACCTGCCGCTGATACAGTCGCACGCTCGCTTCTGCGCCACGACATGCCTCTTTATGGACCACATATTTATTACAAGACTTGTTACACCTCTAACTATTACATATTATATAAACATATTAAAATAATCACTTTCATAGTATATAATTTGAATCGAATTAAAAAATACTTTCATTTATTTAAGTAACATATCAAACGTTTACATGACGCAATTACTGACACCCACTAAGGTGATGTACGCTTCTGCTTTTACACTTGACAAGTTTGATAGATCGACAACACTTTATAGGGTATTATATAGTATATAGGTACATCCAAATGCATTAAATTTTAAGAGATTTGTTACCCAACTGCAAAAGGTTGGGTTATGTTTTTTATGTCTTACGTGTAATATTCTTTATATTTCTCATATCCTCAGAATAGCTAAACGGTTTGACATTATTGATAGTGGAAAGTGAAAAAAAAACCTTTAAATACTTTTTTTTCTCAGATTTTTACATTTTATTATAGACACAGTACCAACATAAGTATATTATTTTAAGGCTAGTGACTACTTGACAAATACAAAAATGCCTGACAAAGATGATATTTTACAAAATATTTTATTTTATATTTCAAGTCAGTACAGTCTTAACTTATTGTATTATAAACATTATATATCGGCACAAATATATATATATATATATATATATATATATATATATATATATATATATATATATATATATATATATATATATATATATATATATATATATATATATATATATATATATATATATATATATATGTAAAAAAATATTCATTTTCTTAAAAATTAATACTAACTAACTAAAAAGAAGATTAAATAAAAAGCTCCCGCAGTACTTTTGTACAGCTTTGTGCCCACAAATACCACGATTACAATTTAACGTTGTGCCACGGAGCCTCCACGACCTCGTCGTAGTAAACACATACATAAGCCTAACATAAATTCTTAACCACCGCTTTAATAGAGATATTGCGTGTAGATTAACGCAATTCAACGTTATATTTTGTTAAACTAAATAAGGTTACATCTTTATTATAAAAAACCCCGCGAGTAAAATTTAATTATTTTTCCTATGTCTTGATAATGTTAAGTTTTGTGGTGCAGGAGAACAATTGGACGACTGTAAAGGTGACAGGATATAGGTTTAATTCCACGCGAGTTAATGAAACATTTAATCATTTAAAATTTAATTATTTATACTATGTCTTGATAATGTTAAGCTTTGTGGTGGAGGAGAACAATTGGACGACTGTAAAGGTGACAGGATATAGGTTTAATTCCACGTGAGTTAATGAAACATTTAATCATTTAAAATTTAATTATTTATACTATGTCTTGATAATGTTAAGCTTTGTGGTGCAGGAGAACAATTGGACGACTGTAAAGGTGACAGGATATAGGTTTAATTCCACGCGAGTTAATGAAACATTTAATCATTTTATTTCCTTCCTCTCGTAACGAGGCAAAGCGCGGAGTTGAGTTCCGCTATTTAACACGCAGTGCCTCAAAGTAACGGAAGTGTCTTTATAGGAACAGAGTGTCCTTAACATTGAGTACTTTACGAGTTCGTAGATCCTATTTTTTTTAATTTTATACTAAAAATGTATAAGCAAGAATACCAAATTACCAATTAACATATACTTACATAACAACACTTATTAAATACTTGTGAGTAAAGTTATAAAAATATTAATTACAGTAATGAAAACTATCTTTATAAATTAAAAAAAATATATATATGAATTAACGCAAGAATATTATGTAAGAGAAGAGAAAGATTAACTATATATATATATATAAATATATATATATATATATATATATATATATATATATATATATATATATATATATATATATATATATATATATATATATATATATATATATATATATATATATATATATATATATATATATGTATATATATATATATATATATATATATATATATATATATATATATATATATATATATATATATATATATATATATATATAACAGCCCTATAGCTATTATAGCCTTTCTAGATAAATGGATAACATTACGCGGGCAAAGCCGCAATTATGTTCTATAAAATCAGACAGTCAACAAAAAAAATCAATTGAAAACAGTAGTCTTGTGATTGGAGTGTTAAAGCTTTAAGTATTTTTTTCAGCCTCCCTCCTTTTTTATAGTGTCATTTTTGTTATTTGGCAGTATCTATTTTCTTTACCTGGCAGGTTAGGCCGAAGGAACATGGGAATCTTAGAGGCCGGTCGTGGCGCAGCGGCACAAGCGTGTGACGGTAACCGACAGGTTGTTGGTTTGATCCCTACTCGAGGAAATGAAATATTTAATATTTTCAATTTAAATATCTAATGTTTTCATTACTTCACTCTGGTAATAAGACAAAACTTGACGTTGAGTTCCGCCACTCAACACGCAATGTAGCAAATTCGGCGGAAAGTGGGGAACGGAAGTGAAGTAAAATTTAAATTATTTCATTTTCTCGAGCAGAGATCGAATCCACAACCTGTTGAGTTTACAGTCACACGCTTATGCGACAAAACAGAAATTCTGACTGAGATTAGTATGTAAAAACAAACAAACTACTAGTTTAGTACTATTTAGATATATTATTTTAAGGTACATGTTAAATTTGTTAAAAGTTTATTTTTAATTTTCTTTTAACTATTTTTACTCTTTTGGGACCTCAGACCTTCACACTGTATTGCGCATTGGCAGGGTAGCCAGAAGATACTTAGAAACCTGGTGTAAAGACATTTCGTGCCCATTAACACACCTCCGTTCCCAATTTACTACCGAATTTACCTAAGGCATAGCATATAGTAAAGTAACTTAAAAATTGAGTGCAATCTAAAAAGAGACACCGTCACAAAAACTAATTAGTTCAAGTCTCATAATTAAATGCCATTGGAAAGTAGAATGTCTATAGTACAGGCTGGCAACATTACCACGATGCCAATTTCCACACTTTTCCCATTGATTTCCCTTTTTGCTTAAGCATTAAATGGTGATAATTTATTGTTATGGTTTTTGTTTATGCTTCTTTTAATACAATACTTTATCGACTTATTATGGTAAATAAAATAAACATAATATTTCTGATATTTCTAAAAAAAAATATTTTCTTTTGCACATTGTAGGGTAGGCAGAGGGATAAAACACTCCGATACATTTAGGGCACTGTCATTCCCACTTTGTGCCGAATTCTGGAGAGGAGCAGTGGTGGATCACAAAGCCGCGTTTTGCTTTGTAATTAGCGCAAAATAATGAAAATATTAAAACAATGATTACCTCGAAAGTTGATAGATGTAGCTTTTAACATTACGCTATATTCCGTATATTTTAAAGAAAGCAAATGTAACCGAATACTCCACTTATACTGAATGTTCAAGATATTGCGTAGCAGGGCTTAACGCCGCGCTTTGTTAACATACTAGTGCGAGGAAATTAAAATATTGCATGATTCTCTTGAATGGCAATCGAACCCACAACCAGCTCGTTGGAAGTTGCTTGTGCCCCTGTGCCATGACAGACCTAAGCCTAATAAGATAAATGTTTTATTTAGAAATATCAAAATATATTACATTTATTGTTTACAGTAAAATGACATATAGTGTAAACAAATTCAAATTTCAAGTATTTCTTTAAGTGACCTTGTGAACAGGTGGTCTCTCTGTATTGTTAAGATTGCATAAATAAACGTATGTACTGACATATTTGTAAATCTACCTTAAGAATGGAGAATGGAGTGAGATCAAAATATCACGGCGTTGAGTTGCGCCACTCAACACTTAATACTTCAAATTTGAAAAGTGGAGCACATACAACACAGTGTTTTAACACTTAGTTCTCAAATTGCCTCTTCAAAAGAAGATATTTTCAATTTCTTTAACTAATATAGTGTTTAAAAATTATAACCATTACTTAATTTCAAATTATCTTTTTACTTTACAATCAGTTCACTCACAACAATGGCCGTTCTAAAGTTATTCAACAGAAACTGTTAATTTATTTCACGTTTCCGAGACGAACTCATTATAAGAAGATTATTTGCATTAAAGATGTTTAGATAAAGAAATGTGTTATGCAATTTGACGCTTACATAAACGAAACAAGTTGTTAATTTATTTGGGCTACTAAATTAGTGATCTGGCGTAAGTTTGATGGTTGTGGGTTCAGTTCCTACGTGGATATTTTTTTTTGCTTTACGCTGTATCCCTTACTCTAAGTGGGCATAAGAAACCTGGTAACCTAGTAAGGCACTCAGTTCATATTAAAACACTTCCGTTTCCCACTTTACACCAAATTAAAGCATTGCGTGTTAAGTGGTGGATCTTAACGCTGCGTTTAATATATTTTTTTCTGCCTATGTACCAGAGCGAGGACAATTTAAATATCTAATTTCATACTAAGAATCAAATCTACAATCTGTCGCGCTTTAGTCGGACGCTTGTGCTCTCCTCGAAAATAGACACAAAAATTATCCACTGCAATGGGAAATTAGCAGAGGCTTTTGTCCTCCATTTTCAAGATATACAGTGTTATCTCACGGAACTCAACGCCGCACATCACCTAGTTACAAGGGCAACAATATTAAAATATTAAATAAATCATTTTCTAAAGTGGAGCCTACGCAGTATCATAAAGTAATTATTAAGTTATTAATTTTAGTATCATTTCATTCATAGCGAGTTATCAAAAGCGTAACGTAAGTTACGTTCAAAGCAAGGTCAGTGTGACCGGACTTATTGACTCTACTCTCATGAATGTGCCGTTACTATTCTATTCTTGTAATTCTACAAAAAGTTTTTATTAAAAAACGGGTATTTATAGCGTCTGTTCAGTTTTGTAGTGTTTACGAACTTTATATAGCATAGCTAGTTGGGAACTCAGGTTATATATAATGCTAGCAACTCGTTTGGGGCTTCGCCTGCTTGAATTACACGTTTGTTTGCTAATCTGAATTTATTTCTTGTTCTGATATCATTATAAATATAAGGAAAAA
This sequence comes from Eueides isabella, assembly GCA_019049475.1. NCBI lineage: Eukaryota > Metazoa > Arthropoda > Insecta > Lepidoptera > Nymphalidae > Eueides > Eueides isabella. The sequence goes on from CM032386.1 coordinate 13,622,146, forward strand.
AATATGTTTTGTCATTATTTTACAATTATGGAATAAAATACTTAATACTCAGCTTCACGCTGTATCCCGCACGTGGCAGGGTAGGCAGAGGGAACTTGGGTACCTAGTGTTAAGATACTCCGTTCCACCTCCCACTTTCCGCCGAATTTGAGGCATGGCGTGTTGAGTGGCGGAACTCAACGCCGCGTTTCGCCTTGTACCAGAGCGAAGACATGAAATCATTAAATATGTAAATTGAAAATATTTAATATTTCATTTCCTCGAGCGGGGATCGAACCCAGAACCTGTCGGTTCAGTCACACGCTTGTGCAGCTGCGCTACGCCAGGCTTCAAAAATACTTAATATTGCTATAATTTTCTTATTTGAAATAAACTAGAAAAATTACAATAATGAAAACTGCACTTCTATTGGTTTAGCCGTTTCTGAGATTAGCGCGAACTAACGCACAGACAAATAGATAAAAAAATATATATTTTTGCTTCAATTAAAATCAGATACTCTAGCTAATAGTTATTCTCTTATATGCTCCACGTGCACATATCCGTCGTGGCGCAGCGGTACAATGGCGGACCGGAAATACGACGATTGTAGATTCAATTCCAATTCAGTAGAATAATTTATTATTATTTATTACGACGACGGTAGGTTCGGCCAACAATAACAACACCCAGTCTCGATTTATTTTTCTAAACATAGAAAATGGAAGGCTTTAACATTCGATTACTTCTGCCTAACCTGCTTTATGCGGGATACAGCGTGAAACAGAAAAAAAATGCTTCAGCGAAAGGGACCTACATATCAAATTCCACTTCCCACAAAATACTATAACGCAAATAAGAAATAAAACGGTTTCTATAGACAAGTGTAAATCGCAAATCGTAATTAAACACTTGTTGACCGTGAAAGCCTGTCCGGTTATCATCCTGTCATTTTCTAATTAACGGTATTGTGGGAAAGTTTTAAATAACTAGTTTCACGCTGTATCCCGTTACAACAGGTTCGGCAGAGGGAACCTGGGAACTTAGTGTTAAAACACTCCTTTCTCAATAATATCTTTTTTAAGTTAAGTGGCGGAAATCTCTTTCAATCAAAGGGAGGAGAATTGAAAATATTTCATTTCTTCGAGTGAGGATCGAACCCGCAACCTACCACAGACCTCAAATATTTTTTTCAACTTCACTATAACGTATCTGCGTTATGCAGGTAGGCCTAGAGGAACCTAGTGTTACGCACTAACAGAATTTAAGATATTTGGTTAGTGGAGTTTAACGCCACATTTCGCCTCATCATTATAGAAAAATGAAAAATATTCTCTTACTATATGTAAAATCACATCCGCTTTTGCCTTTATATTATTGTTTCTTAGAGAATATATTTTATTTGCCAGTACTTCTATTAGTAATGCGAGGTACGCGTACATTTGCGTACACTTTTAGCGCACAACTGATCGTCACATTCCTAAAATATATCTTTGCCGTGTGATTCCGGCTTAGAATAGGATCACCCTGGTACTGATGGTGTCGTAAGAGGCGATTAAAGTACGTGTGGTAGAGTCACGTTGTCAGCAATGACAACACGCATGGGCAGACTCGACCGGATTGTTACCACCCCCGGCATTGAAACCGGCGTTAAGTAGTGGCTTCGGCCACTGCGCTTCGCATTGGGTAGTGCCGGGCCCCGGTGCCCATCCATCTTTAGGACCGGCAACACCTCTGTAGCTCCTCTGGTGCTACACAGGGCCGTGGGCGACGGTGATCACTTACCATCAGGTGACCCGTACGCTCCTTTGCCGTGTCTTCTCCATAAAAAAAAAATACAAACGATCCCCCGACTGAGACTCAAACCCACTACCTTTAGAAGCTTCCTTACTATGCAACAAATCTCTCAGTTCAGTACTTTCAAAGAAAAGGAATATGAGGAAATTGAGTTGTATGTCATGCCTCAGGGAAGGAGTCCTTTTAAGATCCTATATTAAACGGGCCATATCTCGCTGTTTCATATGAATACAAATGAAGTGCTGCCCCCAAAAATGCTTTTATATTACAACGATCTATCATCGTTATTAATGTAATGGGATTTTTAAATTTTGTCTGATTGTCTGTTTATCTCTTTGCCTGTGCGTTTGTATGTGCTTTTTGAGAAACAGCAAACCAGATTTAAATCAAGCTTCCACTATTATATTTGACAATTTTCAATATTTGGAGCATTTTTCGTTTAATTCGATTGATAAGTAAGAAAGTTACAGAAATTTTAAATATTTAGTTCGATATATTTTTTTAATTTATTTAACTAAAATTTCAGTTTATATATACATAGTCTATGTACAGATATTGTCTTGAAAGTGATAATGTTATTAGAAAAACAAAATAATTGAGATTAGTGAATAAAATTGCGTATTTCAAGCGGGCAAAGTCGCGGGCGGGACGCTAGTTCGTAACATTTATATTAAATACTGATATTTTTCTACGAGAAATAATAAAGATTATGTTTTCTCTAATTAATTTTAATAATTATATGACGAATTACAAAAAGAAACAAAGACAACGAATGTAATTTTAGCTTTTCGCTATATATTTAGATATAAAGGGAACCTAGTGTGAAATACTTCCATATCCGAATTACGTACTGAGAAGACAAGCGAGAAAATGAAATTAATTCGTCGTAAGCGAGGAGACGAATGCAAACCCACCGCTTTTTATCATCATAATTATATTTAAATTTTATTTACTCATTTAGATAACTATAGCAATATAACATTCAAAAAGAACGGTAAACTATAATTCTGTTAGTTTTATGTATATAATAATTACTTATATATAATCAGAATTCATATATGTTTGTATATACATATATAAATATATAATTTGTGTATGTAATAAAAAATACTTAAAAAAATCCTTATACGCTAATAGTTACTGCCTTTATAAAGTAACTAAACGCCGTGTCTTCTCTTAGCGTATAAGAGAACACTCTAGCTTCACACTTTATCCCGCACTTGGCGAAGTAGGCAGAGAGTACTTGGGAACGTAGTGTTTCGACACTCCATTTCCATTAACGCGTTCGTTCCCTACTTTCCACTTAATTTTAGTGCCAAAATTCTAGTTACCTAAGTTAGGTAATGATTGGATTAATTATGATTAAAGTGATAATTTTGTTAGAACAAGAAATTAATTGAGATTAATAAATAAAATTATGTAGCTCAAGCGGGCGAAGCCGCGGGTGGGTCGCTGGTAGGTATATATTTCATAAATCTATTAGATTTTTCTCTATAATTGAACCTACAACTAAAATGTTCTTAGATATGAACTATACCACTTCACCATGACGGTCTCATCCTCATCTGTTATGGCAATTGCAAGTGAACGGTCAATGACATGATAGAATTAATAATAACCTACATAATTACAGCGTAAAGACGGTTACATTTTTTTTTGCATAAGATGGCAATAAAAATATAAATTAAGATAATTTTAAAGTTTTCTTTGTGTATGTTTAAAAAAAAACACTTCATAAAAATCCATCTTATATTTGTGGTGGGAATGTGACAACAGTGAATTGTTATATTGATTCACCGTACCATTGCTGAAAAAATCCCATCATATAGACAAAACGCGGCGTTGAGTTCCGCCACGGTTAGATAAAATGTGGGAAACATAGTGTCTTAACACTAGGTCGCCTGTAACTGTTGTACTGTGTACTGAAAAAAAATTAAACTCTAAACTTATTTTTAAAATGAGATCGATAACAACATATAATATTGAACATCAGGATACACCTGCTCTTATTCTTTGTGAAAAGAGAATTATATCACTATATCTCTACTTGTATTAAGATAAATAATATATTCATATGTTATAATAACCTTAATACCTTATCGATAGTAAAATAAAATGTAGCCAACATGGCGCAGTGGTACACTCGTGTGATTGTAACCACAACGGTCGCGGATCGATTCCCGTTCGAGGTAATGTATATATTTAAAGTTTCCTTGATTTTCACAAGAATGTATTTCATATCTTTATACTGGCAACTAAACGAAGTGCGGCGTTGAGTTCCGCCACTTTACACTCACACAAAAATTGGACGAAAACGAAGCTAAAAGAGTTATAATTACGAATGTTATATAATATTCATATATTCCATAGTGCTTCTTTAAACGTATTATAACTTGGTTGATAAACAAGATTTATACGGGGATTTGCATTTGACATTGAAATTGTGTTATTAAATTATATGATTGAGAGTAAACTATATTTATATACCAAAGCGTCACTCTGTATCTCACATATAGCAGGGTTTAGGAACAGGTAAACTTCGTTCCCATGAGGACACTTCCGTCCCCCATATCCACTGAATTTAAGGCATTGCGTGTTGAGTGACGTGTCCTTACCAGAGCTAGAATCACGAAATTAATTAATATTTAACTATGTTTAAATGCGTATCGAACTCACAACCGCGACACACGTTACAGTCGCGAGCTTATGCTCTTGCGCCTCGATAGACCTCATTTGTTAGACATCTCATTGTTATATTATTTATTTATTTATTTAAATAAATAATATAACAATGAGATGTCTAACAAACTGTCTAACTGTCTAACTGTTATGGCCAGTGGCGCGCATAGTGGCACAAGCGTTTGACTGTAGACGATAGGTTGTGGGTTCGATCCCAATCCAAATTAGTTTTTTCATTTCTTCGCTCTGATAACAAAGCGCGGCGTTGAGCTTCGCCAATCAACACGCTCAAATTCAGCAAAAAATAGCTAACGGAAGTGGAATGGAGTGTCTTAACACTAGGTTTCCAATACAAGGGATACAGCGTGAACCTGAGAGGTGAATAAATTCTGCTTCAATTATATTCAATAGGTAATATCAAATATTTTCTTTTAAAATGACACACATTCTATCTAAACATCCTTAAAAAAACTAATGAATAATAAAATTTGTTCCAAAAACTCATGTTTCTCATACCTTTGGTTGACATAAACTAAAAGCTAACCAATGAAACGTTTGAACCGTGATCTGAATTTAACTTGACTTAAAAATACTCCACTGCAGTTACTTTCTAGTTCGTGTTAAGAATATTAGGTCGATTATCCACTTATAATCTGAATTCCGCCTTTCGATTGTAGATCGTAGTGATTTATGTGTGCCTGTTAATTTCTATTGAAGTAGTTGTAGCCAGGAACATTGGAGTTTTAACGGAAAATGGTGATATCGTTACCGTAGGACATTTAATAAATCTCTCATTGCTTCATTACAACTATCTTTTTTTTTTTTCAGCTTCACGCTGTATCCCGCACTAGGCATGGTAGGCAGAGGGAAAGGAAGTGAAACCTAGTGTTATGACACTCCGTTCCACTTCCGTTCCCCACTTTCCGCCTAATTTGAGGCATTGCGTGTTGAATGGCGGAACTCAACGCCGCGCTTTGCCTTATTACCAGAGCGAAGAAATGAAACATGAAATATTTAAATTGAAAATATTAAATATTTCATTTCCTCGACTGGGGATCGAACCCAGAACCTGTCGGTTACAGTCACACGCTTGTGCCGCTGCGCCACGACCGGCCCTTATAACTATCTAAACTACCTTTATCCCAAATTTACCAACATTTCCCAGTAGTTTTTGAATTGTTTGTATGCCACTCACTAACGGTACGTTGACTATAGAGTATTTTCAATTTCTTTATATCATTGGCTCTTTTTTGGGCAGAGGAAACTTGGGAACGTAGTGTTAACACTCTTCGTTCCCATAAGGATTCTTCTTCTGTTTCCTAATTTTCACCGAATTCAGGCGGCGCGAAGTTTTGCTTTGTTACCAAAACGAACAAATTAAAATATTAAATACTCGATTCTCGCCAGTGGGAACTGAACTCATAAAGATCACATTTTCGGTCACACGCTTATGCCCATGCTCTATGAAAACCTCAAAATACTAAAACATGTGAATTCACAGCACTTTTTATTGATGTGGAACATAATCAAGCTGATTTATATATGTAGTAACAGTCAAAAGGAAGAACGGTAAAAAGTGTCAGGTTACATGCATTTATTAGCGGGAAAGCATGTATTTTACATGACAGCGTGGACAAAGGGAACTTGGGAACCTAGTGTAAAGACACTCCGTGCCATTATGAACTTTCTTTTGAATTTGAGGCATTATATGAGTGTCGGAACTCTTCAACTCTCAACTAACGTATCAATACGAAGATGTACCTACACATTAAATATTTATTCCCCCAAGTTAAGATCGAACCCACACCCAGTCGCGTTCACAGTCACATGCTGGTAACATTGCGCCATGAATACCTCTTATTTTTTTTACTAAGTATAATATTTGAATATTTTATTTATACTTTTTTAGGGTTCTGTTTTTAAAGGGTAAAACCGGTCCCTGTTATTAAGACTCCATGTTATGTACTCTGGCATATGCGGGATACAGCGTGAAGCTGAGGATAGAAGAAAGAGGGAGACAGAGAGAGAGAGAGAGAGAGAGTATTATATCATATTATATACTAATGTAATTAGATACAAATCACGCACAACCAAATTTATTACTAGAAGTACACGGTAATAAACTACTATGGCCACTTCCAATGCAGCCCACGCATCCTGAATAATTAAATCCTTATACTTTACTATTCTATTCATGGACGTCTCTTGAATAGATTAGTCAAATATTATCGTTAATGCAGACCTTGACTTCTGATATTAAATATATTTAATATTCTACATTCGTTTCGATCAAAAACATGTTTAATTTTAAATTGATTGAATGAAAAATCCTTATACATTTAATTATTGCTCACTCTCTTTCACTCAGCTTCACGCTGTATCCTGCACATGACAGGGTAGGCAGAGGGAACTTGGGAACCTAGTTTTAAGACGCTCCGTTTCACTTCCTTTCCCCACTTTCCGCCGATTGCGTGTTGAGTGGCGGAACTCAACGCCGCGTTTTGCCTTGTACCAGAGTGAGGAAATGGAAACATTAAATATTTAAATTGAAAATATGAAATATTTCATTTCCTCGAATCGGGATCGAAGCCACAACTTATCGGTTACAATAACACGCTTGTGCCGCTGCGCCACGACAGTCCTCAAATTTAATTATACTACTGATATATTTTACTGTAACTGCGATAGATTGTAGGTTCGATACTCTTTCTAGGTAATTAAATATTTCATATTTTGCACTTTACTACCGTGAAAAGTAAGGGACAAACTCGACCGGGGAAGCTTCGATCGGGAATCGACCTGACGACTATCACGATTGGGCGTTTAAATATTCGATTCTTAAAACGTTCTTTTTCTCATTTTGCATGGAAAATTATCAAAAAAAGTGTGTTTTTCACTGATGACTTCATAATTTGTTGCGGAACTAATGTTTACATGAAATAATAGTGTTATAACAGACAAAAACCACATCGAGGTGTGAAATTCTTTAGATATGTAGATAATGATTTAAATTATCACGTGAATATGTACGTATTATAATTTTCAGGGTTCTTTATGAAAAATAATATAAAAAAAAACATTGGCCTTATTGCATCTCTGAAATTACTACTGCGATTTTTATAAAAAAAAACACATTTATATTGATTTTAGGAGGTTCCGTTACCACAGACATACATACGATAGACAGTACTAAACTTAAATTTAAAAAGCGTATAAAAATTTTGAACGAAGCAGGATTTGAACCCGCGCCTCTGGAATACCGTTCCAGCGCTCTGACCAACTAAGCCATTCGTTCTCACCGAGCTCCGTCGAAATTCTTATACGCTTGTTCCAACTTATTTATGTTGTTAGCATCTCTGTAGGGAGATTTTTACAAATTTCCGCTACCCAAAGACAACTCGTAAGAATTATCGTTTGGCAAGAGAGAATACTATTTATTTTAATATTTTACTATGTTTAAAAGTGTTATTCCACACTTAGGACAGAAAATACTAAACTTAAATTTAAAAAGTGTATAAAAATTTTGAACGAAGCAGGATTTGAACCCGCGCCTCTGGAATACCGTTCCAGCGCTCTGACCAACTAAGCCATTCGTTCTCACCGAGCTCCGTCGAAATTCTTATACGCTTGTTACAACTTATTTATGTTGTTAGCATCTCTGTAGGGAGATTTTTACAAATTTCCGCTACCCAAAGACAACTCGTAAGAATTATCGTTTGGCAAGAGAGAATACTATTTATTTTAATATTTTTACTATGTTTTAAAGTGTTATTCCACACTTAGGACAGAAAATACTAAACTTAAATTTAAAAAGCGTATAAAAATTTTGAACGAAGCAGGATTTGAACCCGCGCCTCTGGAATACCGTTCCAGCGCTCTGACCAACTAAGCCATTCGTTCTCACCGAGCTCCGTCGAAATTCTTATACGAGTTGTCTTACGAGGTGTCTTTCTTACGAGTTGTCTTTGGGTAGCGGAAATTTGTAAAAATCTCCCTACAGAGATGCTAACAACATAAATAAGTTGTAACAAGCGTATAAGAATTTCGACGGAGCTCGGTGAGAACGAATGGCTTAGTTGGTCAGAGCGCTGGAACGGTATTCCAGAGGCGCGGGTTCAAATCCTGCTTCGTTCAAAATTTTTATACGCTTTTTAAATTTAAGTTTAGTATTTTCTGTCCTAAGTGTGGAATAACACTTTAAAACATAGTAAAAATATTAAAATAAATAGTATTCTCTCTTGCCAAACGATAATTCTTACGAGTTGTCTTTGGGTAGCGGAAATTTGTAAAAATCTTCCTACAGAGATGCTAACAACATAAATAAGTTGTAACAAGCGTATAAGAATTTCGACGGAGCTCGGTGAGAACGAATGGCTTAGTTGGTCAGAGCGCTGGAACGGTATTCCAGAGGCGCGGGTTCAAATCCTGCTTCGTTCAAAATTTTTATACGCTTTTTAAATTTAAGTTTAGTATTTTCTGTCCTAAGTGTGGAATAACACTTTAAAACATAGTAAAAATATACGTTAGACAGGCCATAAATACTCTTCTTTTTATATCGGAGACCGGAGTGAACGTGATTTTAATTCACTACTTCTTTAAATATAAATTGAGACCTGTTGTGGCGCAGCGGCACAAGAGTGTGACTGTAACCGACAGGTTCTGGGTTTGATCCCCAGTCGAGGAAATGAAATATTTAATATTTTCAATTTAAATATTTAATGTTTCATTTCTTCGCTCTGGTAATAAGGCAAAAGCGCGGCGTTGAGTTCCGTCACTCAACACGCAATGCCTCAAATTAGGCGGAAAGTGGGGAACGGAAGTGGAACGGAGTGTCATAACATAATCTATGCTCGATGTAAATTTAGAGTATAGTGACAAAATTATTTACTACCTAGAATTATATAATACGTTGATATGTTTTTTCTTAAATAAAAACCGGATACGCATACTCAAATATGAATATAGATAATAATTTTACAGAAACATTAATTATAGGCAAAATATTATATATAAATTTGTTATTTTATTTTACAACGGCGAATGAAATATTTAGTACATATTTAGATTTCATTGCTCTGGTAGTAAGGCAAGCCGCGGCGTTGAGTTCAGCCATTCAATGCGCAATGCCTCAAGCGAATTCTTGAGATATCGCGTGTTTCATTGATAAACGGTCTTAACACTAGGTTCTCAAGTTTGTTTACAGTGTGTGAGAGCGTATAGCTAAAATAATCGTAACGGTACCTATCTTCTTTGTAACATGATATTTTAGTAGTAATCAAGTTATATGATTTGTAATTTGAAAGTTTTTACACCAATTAATTTAGTATTTTGGTTGCGTAAGTTTCTTACCAGTATCTTGCATTATATAAAACGCAGTGGGGAACAGAAATGTCCTATAGGTTCCCAGGTTCCCTCTGTCTATAAGGAAATAAAATCAAAGCTCATATAAGACTTTCTAAAACTATAAAATTGCAAAATGAAACGCCACAGGCTGTGGGTTCGATCTCTATTCAAGGAAGTGAGGTATTTAATATTTTCGTTTCTTCCCTCAGGTAACAAAGCAAAACGCGGCGTTGAAATCCGTCATACTACAAGCCAATATAAATTAAATTATAATTATTGTAAAGATAGTTGAAGCACAGAGTGATTAAAGATACAGAACAAAAAAAAAAACAAAGTTAATATTGCTAATGTAACTGTGAATGCGAATATACAAAAATAAGCGAATGTCCGCGAATACCGATGCGAGTATTCGTTATATTTCTGATGTACAATATTTTCGGTTTCACGCTGAATCCCGCATGTGGCAGAGTAGACAGAGGGAAACTTGAGAACTAGTGTTTATATAACACGTTCCCCACTTTCCGTCCAAGTCGAGGCAGTGCTTGTTAAGTAGCGGAGCACAACGCCGTACATTATTATTATATATTTCATTACCTCAAGCGGGGATCGAACTCACAGCCTATCGCATATACCCATGTGCCACAGCAGGCCTGGTGTACGGTACTCGCCATATATCTAGTAAATAGATTAATTTTTAACTCATTCACCCCAAATAAACACCCTTATCGATCCGGAAGCTCTCGTTTCAGACGAAATACTTAACCTATATCTATCTCTGTTACTCTTACATATTATTGAACTTATAATGTGTTTCTATTTCTGTCACACTTGACATGTTTGTCCTTGTCTAATGAATGGCAAAGTCAATATGAAGTTCACTTTTTTGTGGAAAGTAATATTTTCAAATGGCTCTTTTTTTGAGGAAGCGTGATGAATGGCGAAACTTAACGCCGTGCTTAGTCTTGTTACATGAACAAGAAAATACTTAGAGTGAATTGAAGATAAAATTATTATTTATAACAAAAACGTTACTGTTACAGTTACAAATATATAAATACAAATATTTTTATCATAATGGCAGTAGTGATAGAGGTAAAAGTAACTTACTGTAACAGGTTGTGGGTTCGATCTACACGGAGGAAATTTATTAAATAATTAATTTTTTTCGTTTCTTCCCTCTGGTAATCGCTGACGTTGAGTCCACTCAACATAGAAAGCATGCAGTATTTGGAAAAAATAGAGAAAGAAAAAGAGTGTCGTAGTACTAGGTTCCCAAGTACCCTTAGTCTACCCCCCCAAGTGCAGAATGAGAGCGTGAATATACAAAAATGTATTATTTTTTAAGTTCATTCATCCTTTACGCGTTATCAGTTTCAGTAGGGCACGCTTCAGCCAGATAAGTTATGTAAACATTGCTTATCTACAACAGCAAGTAATTGTTTGCAATTATGTCACTTGATTTTTATAACGTGAATCATAATTTGTAAAATTTTATATATATTTAAATTAATTATTTATTTTTATTTAGAATTAACCAGATACAATGTGTAGCAAACAATAGGTACGGAATGGCTTAGTATGTGTAAAAACATGTGAAAGGGGTGAATAGACACAAAAGATGTTTTTTTTAACTTGGAATGAGTGTCCTATGGGTGTAAGTCTACGTTTTTTAAAAGTATTTTTTTTACGATTTTTAATATTAATGATTTCTTTACACTTCTGACCCATAATGAAAATAATTTCAACTTACGACCTTTTGAAATAAGTTAAAAAGCTCCCAGCCGTAGAAAATGACAAGTAAGTGACAATAGATGTAGATTTAAAAGGCATTTAAAGTAATATTCATAATTTTTTATGCAAACTTAGTCCAAGTGATAGTGTACATGTAAACAGTATGAAAGGCGTTACCTTTCAGAAATTGTTCGTGTAATAAATAAATAAATAGAAAGTGTTTTCAATGTCGCCGTTACGTCACCATTGTTATGTGTTGTAAAATTTAGAATGGTACAAAATGTTACTTTATTTTTTTGACTTTACACCTTATTCCGCTTGGAGGCCTAATAACCGTTCCATTTTTTACTTTCCTCTGAATTCCGGAAACTTTCTTCGAGTGGATTCAGCGCCGCCATTTGCCTTGTCACCAGAGTGGGTAGTATGAAAATATTTCATTTCCTCGAATGAGATCGAAGTAACAGTCTGTCGCAACAATATGTCTCAAATTTACTTTTAATACGCTTTCAAAAGATATCAATTCAGACCTGTTGACATGACAGGCCAAACGAGTGCATAGTCGTTGGTAAGTGATTACCGCTGGCCACATCCCCGTGTCACACCAGAGGAGCTACAGGTACATACCATTGACATTTCGACCTGGAAACACTGCTTTAGGTTAGTGTTAAGATACTCTGTTCCTATAAACACTTCCGTTTCCAATTTTCCGCTGGATTATAGGCATTGCAAGTTGAGTGGCGAAGCTTAACGCCGTAAGAATGAAGTATGAATAATAAATTAATATCTCGTGAAGTATTAAGACACTAGTGGCTCTGTGGCATATTTGTCTGTAGACCAGACCATTGTAAACTCGATTTTCCAATCGTTGTAATACTTTAATATAATTTTCTTCCAAATAAAACCTCTTTCCTCTAAAATTTTTTCCTGCCACTAATGATATACATTGTCTTGATATTAATTGAAAGTTAACTTACTTAGCTTTACGCTGTATCCCTGGCGGGGTAGGTCTGTACCTAACAAACGAAGCGGCTAACGCTACAGTAAAATGTATAAATAATATACTTAGTTATTTTTAGTTCCATGATTTATTATTATTTTTATTGCTTTCAATTTATTTTTAATTTGGTTGTAGGATTTTAGATAAGGCCTGATTGAGGTCTGCCGTGGCGCAGCGGCACAAACGTGTGAGTGAAACCGACAGGTTCTGGGTTCGATCCTCAGTCGAGGAAATGAAATATTTAATATTTTCAATTTAAAGATAAATATTTTGCTTCTTTTATAAATGTTTCATTACTTCACTCTGGTAATAAGGCAAAAAGCGCAGCGTTGAGTTCCGCCACTTAATACGCAATGCCTCAAATTCAGCGGAAAGTGGAGATAAGGTATGTATTATGTGATGATATATATATATATATATATATATATATATATATATATATATATATATATATATATATATATATATATATATATATATATATATATATATATATATATATATATATATATATATATATATATATATATATATATATATATATATATATATATATATATATATATATATATATATATATATATATATATATATATATATATATATATATATATATATATATATATATATATATATATATACATATATTGTCTCATTTTGTAAATTACGTTGCTTGCTTGATAAGCAAATAATAAATAAACAAAGAATAAAGTCATTATATATATATGAGATTCGAACTCTTGCCTACCGAATAAAGTTTTTAAGTACTAGATTTTTAAGAAATTTTGTATAACTTCAATATTAATTAATATCTACAAGAAATAATAATTATCCTCGTATTTAAAACTTTAATCGTTTACTTATGACAAGATCCGGGTCGTAAGTGTGGTATTAAGTTACATTTTGGGAGCTTTACGCTTGACTCAAAAGTTGCGAAATGTTTATACTTTACATTTTTTTATTCCAGAAAATATATACGTATATAACTTATATATAGTTTCACGCTGTATCTCGTACATGTCAGAGTAGGCAGAGGGAACTTGGGAACCTCCGTTTTGTTACCACTTTGTTGAGTTGCGGAACCCAACGCCGAACTTTGTTTTGTTATCAGAGCATTGGAATCGAACAACCTGTTCCGTTTACAGTCTTCATATATTATTTGTATGAAAATATGAAATAAATAATTTATTTAAAAACAGATTATAAAAAAGATTACTCTCTTTTCTTCAGAAATCTTTGATTGTGGTTTTCCAAAATGTTGTTGGTTCTATTTCCACTTGTGGCAAATAATTCGTTTTGTATCTTAACTATTTGATATTAAAATTCATTATACAACAAATCTCGATTATGGTGGTGCCTGGGGCAAGGAACCTTTTAACATTAGGTTCCCTTCACATCCCCTCCTACCAACGTATTCAAGTATGAAGTGAAAAAAACTTTCTTTCTTTCTTTCTTAGCTTCACACTGTATCCCGCACGAGGCAGTGTAGAAAGAGGGAACCCGGGAACCTAGTGTTAAGACACTCCGTTCCACTTCCATTCCCCACTTTCCTCCAAATTTGAGGCGTTGCGTGTTGAGTGGCGGAACTCAACGCCGCGTTTTGCCTTCTTACCAGAGCAAAAGGAATTAAACATTAAATATTTAAATATGAAATATTTCATTTCCTTGAATGAGGATCGAACCCAGAACCTGTCGGTTACAGTCACACACTTGTGCCGCCGCGCCACGACAGGCCTCTAAAACAACTACTAATATAAATTAATCTAAATGATATCCATTATGTAGCAATGTGGAAATAATTTACAATACAATGCCTTTTTTTATATAATTATGTATGAATCATAGAAATCATGTTAATACGTTTATTTGTACTTCACTGTGCAATTGCGCGACGAACGTTGTTTAGCTCTTTGTTAATCTATATAATGTATAATTATACTGTATACTTGCAAAGTATACTGTAGTATAGATTTTATTTTTGTTTACTATTTTACACTCTATAGCTTTTGAGTCCTTTTGTCGTACAGAGGCATTAGCGTACTTCTGAAAACCCAAAAGGTCTTGGATTCGATCTCAACTTGAAGAAATGAAATATCAACGCAATGCTTCAAATTCGGCGAAGAGTGGGATATCGAAGTGTCTTTATGGGAACAGAGTGTTAACACTAGGTTCTCGAATTCCTTCTGCCTATACTGCCTGAATGCGTTGTGAAGCTGCAAAAATCTGTATAGCTTTTTAATAGAGATGGACATAAACATGGGCGATTGATATATGACCCTTTTAAAAGTAACTCTGATTGGAGGTACTGTGGGTATCATCTAAGTTATTAATTCTATATAATAAAGTCTATATAGAAAGTCTATATACAGTTCTTATTAAGTAACTGAGTGATGATATCTCTTGTTGAGTGACGGAACTCAACGCCGTACAATTGTGCCGAGTGATTTCGGCTTACAATAGGACCACCCTGGTACTGATGGTGTCGTAAGAGGCGACTAAAGTACGTGTGGAAGAATCACGTTGACAGCAATGACAATACGCATGACTTGACCGGATCATTACCACCCCCAGCATATAAAGCCAGCGTTAAGTAGTGGCTTCGGCCACTGCGTTTCGCATTGGTTAATGCCGGGCCCCGGTGCCCATCCACCTTATAGACCGACAACGCTCTTGTAGCTTCTCTGTCACTACATGGGGCTATGGGCGACGGTGATCACTTACCAAATCAGGTGACTCAGGTGATCAGGTGACCCGTACGCCCGTTTGCCGTGTCTTATCCATAAAAAAAATGGAAGTTGAACACCTTCATTAATCGTAAAGCACTATGTAATATATTATCTTTTTTGAAAAATACCTTGTCAATAAAATTAATTCTAATCAGTAATTAAAGGGCGTTATACCATATTAATTACGTAATATCACTTACTATATTATATTGTAAATGGTACGTTTTACCTTTAATCTCGTTAGAATATTTGTGTGACTGGAATCCAATAAAATTTAGCACTAAATTTATTACAGTACTTACCAACATCGCGGTATATAAAAAGGATCTTAAATGATCATAAATATATATTTAATATGACACGTGTACTTTTAATTCAAACAAGGCTATATATATATGACTTTAATGACATGTAGCATATTAGGCCTGTCGTGGCGCAGCGGCACAAACGTGTGACTGTAACCGACAGGTTCTGGGTTCAATCCCCAGTCGATGACATGAAATATTTAATGTTTCATGTTTCATTTCTTCGCTCTGGTAATAAGGCAAACGGAAGTGGAACAGAGTGTCTTAACACTAGGTTCCCGGGTTCTCTCTGCATACCCTGTCTCGAGTGGAATACAGCGTAAAGCTATGTATGTATGTATGTATGTAACATATTTTTAATATTCTTAAAATGTTATTCATTAAAACGTACAAAAATTTTGTACCTAACAGGATTTGAACTCGCTCCTTTCAAATTTGTACGTTTCCTAAATACATATATAACTATTTCATGCGTAATATTTTGAAATACCTATTACAAGAGATAATTATTACAATTATTTAACTTAACTATGTACCTACGTATGTTTTATGTCTATAGAATCATTGACAAGGTATTTTCACTGTTCAACGAGATAAACTATCTTGCGGCGTTAACTTCCGCACATATAATTAATGAAAAAAACATCTCACTATTTTAAATTCAGTTAATCTCTTATGAAATAATGTGTGTCACTCATATAATCTATTTACAGTACCTACCTAGTTCATTCAAGGTTTTAATTAAAACACTTGCAGACGCCAATTGTAGAGATCGAGACGTTAACTCTACATTTAATTTACTTAACATTGTATCTATATTACAAATTATAATTAAATATATATATATATATATATATATATATATATATATATATATATATATAATACATACCTTATCTAAAATTTTAGCTTTACGCTGTATCCCGCACGAGGCAGGGTAGGAAGAGGGAACCCGGGAACCTAGTGTTAAGACACTCCGTTCCACTTCCGTTCTCCACTTTCCGCTGAATTTGAGGCATTGCTTTTGACTTTATACCTTATTCCGCTTGGAGGTCTAATAACCGTTCCATTTTTACTTTCCTCTGAATTCCGGAAACTTTCTTCGAGTAGATTCAGCGCCGCCATTAGCCTTGTCACCAGAGTGGGTAGTATGAAAATATTTCATTTCCTCGAATGAGATCGAAGTAACAGTCTGTCGAGTTTGTGCTTGTGTTCTTGCGCCACGATATGTCTCAAATTTACTTTTAATACGCTTTCAATAGATATCAATTCAGACCTGTTGACATGACAGGCCAAACGAGTGCATAGTCGTTGGTAAGTGATTACCGCTGGCCACATGGCCCGTGGCCCGTGTCACACCAGAGGAGCTACAGGTACATTGCCGGCGTTTTGTATATACCATTGACATTTCGACCTGGAAACACTGCTTTAGGTTAGTGTTAAGATACTCTGTTCCTATAAACACTTCCGTTTCCAATTTTCCTCTTTACGAATTGCGTGTTGATTGGCGGAGTTTAACGCCGTAAGAATGAAGTATGAATAATAAATTAATATCTCGTGAAGTATTAAGACACTAGTGGCTCTGTGGCATATTTGTCTGTAGACCAGACCATTGTAAACTCGATTTTCCAATCGTTGTAATACTTTAATATAATTTTCTTCCAAATAAAACCTCTTTCCTCTAAAATTTTTTTCTGTCACTAATGACTCAATGTGTGGAGTTCAAGCGGAGTATACATTGTCTTGATATTAATTGAAAGTTAACTTACTTAGCTTTACGCTGTATCCCTAGCGGGGTAGGTCTGTACCTACCAAACGAAGCGGCTAACGCTACAGTAAAATGTATAAATAATATATTTAGTTATTTTTAGTTCCATGATTTATTATTATTTTTATTGCTTTCAATTTATTTTTAATTTGGTTGTAGGATTGTAGATAAGGCCTGATTGAGGTCTGTCGTGGCGCAGCGGCACAAACGTGTGAGTGTAACCGACAGGTTCTGGGTTCGATCCTCAGTCGAGGAAATGAAATATTTAATATTTTCAATTTAAATATAAATATTTTGCTTCTTTTATAAATGTTTCATTACTTCACTCTGGTAATAAGGCAAAAAGCGCAGCGTTGAGTTCCGCCACTTAATACGCAATGCCTCAAATTCAGCGGAAAGTGGAGATAAGGTATGTATTATGTGATGATATATATATATATATATATATATATATATATATATATATATATATATATATATATATATATATATATATATATATATATATATATATATATATATATATATATATATATATATATATATATATATATATATATATATATATATATATATATATATATATATACTCATTTTGTAAATTACGTTGCTTGCTTGATAAGCAAATAATAAATAAACAAAGAATAAATACATTATATATATATGAGATTCGAATTCTTGCCTACCGAATAAAGTTTTTAAGTACTAGATTTTTAAGAAATTATGTATAACTTCAATATTAATTAATATCTACAAGAAATAATAATTATCCTCGTATTTAAAACTTTAATCGTTTACTTATGACAAGATCCGGGTCGTAAGTGTGGTATTAAGTTACATTTTGGGAGCTTTACGCTTGACTCAAAAGTTGCGAAATGTTTATACTTTACATTTTTTTATTCCAGAAAATATATACGTATATAACTTATATGTAGTTTCACGCTGTATTTCGTACATGTCAGAGTAGGCAGAGGGAACTTGGGAACCTCCGTTCTGTTACCACTTTGTTGTGTAGCGGAACCCAACGCCGAACTTTGTTTTGTTACTAGAGCATTGGAATCGAACAACCTGTTCCGTTTACAGTCTCCATATATTATTTATATGAAAATATGAAATAAAGAATTTATTTAAATACAGATTATAAAAAAGATTACTCTCTTTTCTTCAGAAATCTTTGATTGTGGTTTTCCAAAATGTTGTTGGTTCTATTTCCACTTGTGGCAAATAATTCGTTTTGTATCTTAACTATTTGATATTAAAATTCATTATACAACAAATCTCGATTATGGTGGTGCGTGGGGCAAGGAACCTTTTAACATTAGGTTCCCTTCACATCCCCTCCTACCAACGTATTCAAGTATGAAGCGAAAAAAACTTTCTTTCTTTCTTTCTTAGCTTCACGCTGTATCCCGCACGAGGCAGGGTAGGCAGAGGGAACCCGGGAACCTAGTGTTAAGACACTCCGTTCCACTTCCGTTCCCGACTTTCTGCCGGATTTGAGGCATTGCGTGTTGAGTGGCGGAACTCAACGCCGCGCTTTGCCTTATTACCAGAGCAAAAGAAATTAAACATTAAATATTTAAATATTAAATATTTCATTTCCTCGACTGGAGATCGAACCCAGAACGTGTCCATTACAGTCACACTCTTGTGCCGCCGCGCCACGACAGGCCTCTAAAACAACTACTAATATAAATTAATCTAAATGATATCCATTATGTAGCAATGTGGAAATAATTTACAATACAATGCCTTTTTTTTATATAATTATGTATGAATCATAGAAATCATGTTAATACGTTTATTTGTACTTCACTGTGCAATTGCGCGACGAACGTTGTTTAGCTCTTTGTTAATCTATATAATGTATAATTATACTGTATACTTGCAAAGTACACTGTAGTATAGATATTATTTTTGTTTACTATTTTACACTGTATAGCTTTTGAGTCCTTTTGTCGTACAGAGGCATTAGCGTACTTCCGAAAACCGAACAGGTCTTGGATTCGATCTCAACTTGAAGAAATGAAATATCAACGCAATGCTTCAAATTCGGCGAAGAGTGGGATATCGAAGTGTCTTTATGGGAACAGAGTGTTAACACTAGGTTCTCGAATTCCTTCTGCCTATACTGCCTGAATGCGTTGTGAAGCTGCAAAAATCTGTATAGCTTTTTAATAGAGATGGACATAAACATGGGCGATTGATATATGACCCTTTTAAAAGTAACTCTGATTGGAGGTAAGTACTGTCAGTATCATCAAAGTTATTAATTCTATATAATAAAGTATATATAGAAAGTCTATATAGAGTTCTTATTAAGTAACTGAGTGATGATATCTCTTGTTGAGTGACGGAACTCAACGCCGTACAATTGTGCCGAGTGATTTCGGCTTACAATAGGACCACCCTGGTACTGATGGTGTCGTAAGAGGCGACTAAAGTACGTGTGGGAGAGTCACGTTGACAGCAATGACAATACGCATGACTTGACCGGATCATTACCACCCCCAGCATATAAAGCCAGCGTTAATTAGTGGCTTCGGCCACTGCGTTTCGCATTGGTTAATGCCGGGCCCCGGTGTCCATCCACCTTATAGACCGACAACGCTCTTGTAGCTTCTCTGTCACTACATGGGGCTATAGGCGACGGTGATCACTTACCAAATCAGGTGACTCAGGTGATCAGGTGACCCGTACGCTCGTTTGCCGTGTCTTATCCATAAAAAAATGGTGGTTGAACACCTCCATTCATCGTAAAGCACTATGTAATATATTATCTTTTTCGAAAAATACCTTGTCAATAAAATTAATTCTAATCAGTAATTAATGAAATAAGGGCGTTATACCATATTAATTACGTAATATCACTTACTGTATATCGTAAATGGTACGTTTTACCTTTAATCTCGTTAGAATATTTGTGTGACTGGAATCCAATAAAATTTAGCACTAAATTTATTACAGTACTTACCAACATCGCGATATATAAAAAGGATCTTAAATGATCATAAATATATATTTAATATGACACGTGTACTTTTAATTCAAACAAGGCTATATATATATATGACTTTAATGACATGTAGCATATTAGGCCTGTCGTGGCGCAGCGGCACAAACGTGTGACTGTAACCGACAGGTTCTGGGTTCAATCCCCAGTCGATGACATGAAATATTTAATATTTAATGTTTCATTTCTTCGCTCTGGTAATAAGGCACACGGAAGTGGAACGGAGTGTCTTAACACTAGGTTCCCGGGTTCCCTCTGCATACCCTGTCTCGAGCGGGATACAGCGTGAAGCTATGTATGTATGTATGTATGTAACATATTTTTAATATTCTTAAAATGTTATTCATTAAAACGTACAAAAATTTTGTACCTAACGGGATTTGAACTCGCTCCTTTCAAATTTGTACGTTTCCTAAATACATATATGACTATTTCATGCGTAGTATTTTGAAATACCTATTACAAGAGATAATTATTACAATTATTTAACTTAACTATGTACCTACGTATGTTTTAAGTCTATAGAATCATTGACAAGGTATTTTCACTGTTCAACGAGATAAACTATCTTGCGGCGTTAACTTCCGCACATATAATTAATGAAAAAAACATCTCACTATTTTAAATTCAGTTAATCTCTTATGAAATAATGTGTGTCACTCATATAATCTATATACAGTAGTTACCTAGTTCATTCAAGGTTTTAATTAAAACACTTACAGAAGCCAATTGTAGAGATCGAGACGTTAACTCTACATTTAATTTACTTAACATTGTATCTATATTACAAATTGTAATTAAAATGACCCTTGGCACTTGTAAAATAAACATGAACTCAAAAAACCGCGGTAGTGAATGGTTATATCACAAAAATAACTACTTTTTTTTCCCTAATGTTCTAATTAAAGCAATATTATGTATAATATTGCTTTGCTTTGCAGCGTGAATCTGTATATTATGTATATAATTATACAGCTTCACGCTGTATCCCGCACATGGTAGAGTAGGCAAAGGGAACTTGGGAACCCAGTGTTACGACATTTCGTTCCTTTCCCCGCTTATCGCCCAATTTGAGATATCGCGTGTTGAGCGGCGGAGCTTAACGCCGCACTTTGCCTTGTACCAGAGCAAAGAAATCAAAATATTAATAAATATTCAATTTCTTCGAGTGGGGATCGAACTTATTATCTATGCACAACAGGTCTCTATACAAATAATTAAAAATTTTAAAAGGACAAATTTACATATTTAAATAATATCATATAAAATAGCTACTGCATTGTAAATACACGATCATGCGCAATGGAACCAACAGCTGATCCTCGATAAACAACCCCTTAATAAATCTCACCCTTACCTTAGCATGCCCAGAGTCCGAATGTACATAATAAAACACCACGAAAAACCACACGGTAGCAAAACCGAACAAAATTTTCACATTGCGCCTCATTTTCACTGCACTTTTATCAATTTTGTTTTATATAAAATCTTTGTATAAATTATTTAATTTTGTATCATTATTTAATTTATTATTGTGGATTTAGCAAGTACGTAGCGGCGCGCGGCCGCGCTTTCGGCTGCGGCGTGACTGGCTGAGGGCGACGGTCGTCGGGCATGCGCGATAGCGGAATGTAGCGTTTGTGGGTGATAAGTTGATAACGTGACAGTGAAAGTGTTTTAAAAGCTCAAGTTGTATTTATTTATTTGTTATATGTTATTTATGAATGAGGGATAACTTAAACACTCACTCAGCTTCACGCTTTATCCCGCATATAGTGGGGTAGGCAGAGGGAACTTGGGAACCTAGTGTTAAGATATTCCGTTCCGTTCTCCATAAATGTATGACGATATTTTTAAGCCTGAAAGTATTAAGATATAAATATAAAGTATTTAACGTTTTTTCAAAAACGTGACGTTTCGGTGATTTTGCAGTGAGTTAAGTTTACATAACTATTAAATTTAAATTTCATTCATTAGTTCATTTTAAAGGTTTGAAAATATTACATATTTCATTCGCGCCAAGAGAGAATTGAACCCGTAACCACCATTACTATCGCACGCGTGAGTCTTTATTAACTGTAAAGCCTAAATCATGTACCTATAAATTAAACTGTACTTAACACCAGTCATAGAAAATTACCAAATGATTTTTATTTATTTTTATTTTTTCGAGGCCTGTCGTGGCGCAGGGACGAGTGTAACCGACAGGTTCTGGGTTCGATCCCCAGTCGAAGAAATGAAATATTTAATATTTTCAATTTAAATATTTAATGTTTTGATTTCTTCGCTCTAGTAATAAGGCAAAGCGCGGCGTTGAGTTCCGCCACTCAACACGCAATGCCTCAAATTCGGCGGAAAGTGGGGAACGGAAGTGCAACGGAGTGTCATAACACTAGTTTTCACTTCCGTTCCCTCTGCCTACCATGCCAAGTGCGGGTTACAGCGTGAAGTTGAAAAAAAAAAAAATAAAGATTTTTATATCATTTTTGAGTAAAATTTTATACAATTCAATGTATATACTATTTATATCATTCAATGTGTTTGTAAACCTCAGATTCAATACATTCATTTTATTTAAATATGCATTTCCATTAACACGTGAATAAATATTTACTTGTACAGTCGTAATTTGAACATTGCTTAACATATTTCATACATTTTTTAGAGGATTAAATACAATTATAAGTTTTGTAATTTAATATAAATATTTAAATTTAATTTTTTTGGATATTTTTTTTATAATGCATGGCTTAACTGCCAAATTTCGTTAATAATTGTATTGATTTAAGGGGAAAAGGGTTTTTATTAAACGATGCATAAAGATGACAAATTTATATTTGCAGGCGTCTGCACTCACTTTTGAGGAGATGATCTACAAATATACAATATCCATAAATACTTACTTTTTGGACTGTTTTTCTTATTTGTATAATAAAAACCCACATATTTCATACACAATGCAGCAACAACGATGCAGAAACGTTTGTATATTTTGATTTCGTTTCTTTTTGTCGATTCTACAGACCCAGGGACCATATACATAAATATTTGATACTAATATCGGAACAAAACGGAGCCTTAATACTAGGTTCCCAAGTTCCCTCTACCTATCCTGCTATGTGCAAGATAGAGTGTACGAGCTTTTACTTCACTTCATATCCCCACGCCGTCATCATTATAAACTGTCTTAACAACTGGACAGACAAAAAAAAATTATGATTCAATTTTTTTCTTCTGAGAAACCCTAAAAATCCCCGTTATCATATTGATGTATGTATGTACAACAAATATATTGTGCAGTTAAAATAATTTTGATAACCTGTAACTTGAACTCTGGTTAAATACAGGACTACATGATAATGACTTTCTGTGTTGTTATATGTAGAAATATACATATTTTATCTTCATATTGTACCCTACTATAGCGGAATAGGTAAAAGGAACTTAATTTTAAGACATTCCGTTCCCTACTTTGTTGACATTGCGTGGCGGAACTCTACGCCACAATATGTCTTGTAAATAGAGCAAGCAGTGTCGCTGTGGCATAAATCAACCTCAAATACGTAATAATTAGTGTTACATGGAGGTTTTATAGGGCGATGTCTGAAATATAACTTTATATATGTGTTTTACTCAGCTTCACGCTGTATCTCGTAAACAGCAGGGTAGGCAGAGGAAACTTTGGGAACCTAGTTTTAAGACACTCCGTCCCACTTCCGGTTTCCGTCGAATTTATGTCAGTTACAGTCATACGCTTGTGCCGCTGCGCCACGACAGCCTTCAGCCTTTATATATGTAATAATATAATGTTGATTTAAATGAGAACGGAGTGTCTTAACACTAAGTTCCCAAAATCTCTCTACATACCATGCTATGAGCGGAATGAAGCATAAAGCTGGAGACAAAGTAGTATAGTACATATTATAGTACACTGCTTCACGCCGTTTCTTACATATACCTAATTTACAGTGCAGGCAAAGAAAATCTTTGAAAAGTGGTAAACCGTCTTTCGAATACGTAGCTTAACGCTGCAACTTATCCACGAGAATGTCGTCAATTGTTCTGACACAAATTGCCGTACTATTGGGAGTCTGTTGTAACAATGACCCCATTTAATGTACTAATTCAATGTTTTTTTTTATGGATAAGACACGGCAAACGAGCATACGGGTCCGTGTAGCACCAGAGAAGCTACAAGAGCGATCCTTAGCGAGAAGCTACAAGAGCGGTCCTTAAGATGGATGGGCCGGTTTTAAATGCCGGGGGTGGTAATAACTCGGTCGAGTCTGCTCTTGCGTGATGTCAACAGTACGAGGCCGTGTGATTTCGGCTTAGAATAGAATCACCCTGGTACTGATGGTGTCGTAAGAGGCGACTAAAGTCCGTGTGGTAGAGTCACGTTGCCAGTAATGGCAACACGCATGGGCAGATTCGACCGGATTATTACCACCCCCGGCATTTAAAACCGGCGTTAAGTAGTGGCTTTGGCCACTGCGTTTCGCATTAGGTAATGCCGGGCCCCGGTGCCCTTCCACCTTAAAAGACGGCAACGCTCCTGTAGCTCCTCTGGAGTTACTCGGGGCCGTGGGCGACGGTGATCACTTACCATCAGGTGACCCGTACGCTCGTTTGCCGTCTTTTCCATAAAAAAAACGAGGGTGATCCTATTCTAAGCCGGAATCACACGGCTGAAAATGTTCAGTATTATCATATTTTTAGGATATTTGTAAATCCTTTCGTTAAATGTGTGTTTGTGTAAAAAAAAAAAATTAAAATAATGTCAAAATTTTTCTAAGAAAATTATAGCTTTCTGTTGTTTTGGGCCTGTTGTTGCGCAGCGGCACCAGCGTGTGACTGGTTGTGGGTTCGATCCCCACTCGAAAAAATAAAATATTTAATATTTCTAATTACATATTTAATGTTTTCATTTTGTCGCTCTGGTTACAAGGCAAAACGCGTCGTTGAGGTCCGCCACTCAATGTTAAGTGGCGCTCAACGTGCACAATTGAGTGTGTAATGCCTCAAATTTTTCGGAAGTGGGGAACGAAAGTGGAACGGAGTGTCTTAACACTAGGACTCCATGTTCCTATTCCTGTGCCTAGCCTGCCGTGTGAGAGATACACCGCGAAGCTGAGTGAGTTTTGTTTTTAAAATAAATCTTTTCTAAACTCATCATTTTTTACAAAATGAAACTGGGGAACGGAAGTGGAACGGAGTGTCATAACACTAGGTTTCACTTCCGTTCCCTCTGCCTACCCTGCCTAGTGCGGGATACAGCGTGAAGCTGGAAGAAAAAATGTTGAAACTCAACATCACAATTTGTCTCGGTACCAGAGTAAAGAAAATTAAAATATTAAATTAATAAACGTCCCCTGTAATTTTTCAAATATATCTTAAATGTACAGACAATGATCAGTTATAGATTTATATATAAGTATAGAAAATATAATTTGTTTTAAAATATTACGCTACTATTGGCATCTAGTGGATGAAAGTAAAACTCCGTCAAATAGAATTACAAAGTAGTTTAAGTATAGAGCGTATTTAAAACTTCATTAATTCGACACTAGATGGCGATATAAAAATTATGTACCTGATAAAGAATTTATATATATATATATATATATATATATATATATATATATATATATATATATATATATATATATATATATATATATATATATATATATATATATATATATATATATATATATATATATATATATATATATATATATATATATATATATATATATATATATATATATATATATATATATATATATATATATATATATATATATATATATAATTTATGTATATTCACGCTATCCCAACACCCAGCAATATAGGTACATAAAACTTGTAAACAAAAACAATCCGTTGAAACACTCCGTTCCTTTCCCCACATTCTGCCGAGATTAAGGCATTGTGTGGTGAGTGGCGGAGCTCAACACCGCGATTTGTCTTGTTACCGGAGCTAAAACATGAAAATGTTAAATATTTAATTTCCTCGAGTGGACATCGAACTCACAACCTATTACGATCACAATCGCACGCTGTTGCTGCAATGTATGGTTTATTGAAATAAATATAACATCATAATAAATGTGACCAGTGGCCTATTTAATAGTTTCATTGTTCAATTAATGAATTTTTGGATGACTGACGATTTATTTCTCTTTACTACTTCACCAATTTCTATATAAAATAAAATTCACATTCAAAAATATAAGTATTCATATTAAGAATTATATATTTTTGCTTGTTATTTAATTTAAATTTACTGCTAGTGATGTCACAGTTAGTCGCAGTGTCTGTAAGCGCGATGGTAGTGGGTACGGCTTACTATCAGAAAAAAAAAAATGCAAAATGCAAAAATATAACTAATTCTAGGTACATCAATTTTAATTAAAGCGCATTCGAAAATTGTGCAGCGTGGCCCTTTATAGTAGCTTCCGAAACGTCAAGTGAGCTTTGCACTATCTACTTAGCTTACTTAGTTAACTTCACGCTACATCCCTAGCGGGGTAGCCAGAGCGAACGACGCCAATGTGGCCTCAGCATATCTTTTTCGCCACCTCCAAGGGGTCCTTATGCTTTTTATGTCATCTCCCTGAGTATCATAGATACTGTGATTTTTAATTGTTCTTCATAAATCCTGTTGCCATTCTTTCATCAATCATTCATTGACGTACTTAAGTCACCTGAGCACGTTCTTCTTCATTCTCACTGTGACATCCACGCTAGTACCTACTATTGTTTTTATTTTTATTTTTTTATTATTAAAATATATTCTACAAAGTAACAATTTGACTGAGTCCTACAAAACTTTTTATTCAGTTCGACTGTAGGATATATCGAGTGTCTTAATTTAAATGGTTCTTAATAAATGTATTTTTAATTTTATTTTAAACTCTTTCAAATCTGATTCCCGGCGTCTTCAGGTAAATTATTAAATATATAAATAAGATATTCGTTTCTTAAGGGTTCTATCTCCGTAATAATTACATACTTTGGGTACTTCGAATTTTATGTATATCTTCTTTGGATACGCAATCAGCCCGCTCATAAGATGACTCTACATGTCCCACGAAGTAATGGCATGTCCACAGTATACATCTTTCTTACATTCTTCCTCTGTAATATCCAGGATTCGCTGCCGTTTAACAATGTCGGTACCATTTCTGCATTGTATACGACCACATCCATTTTTACCTTTCGTCTGTAACTATACTTCCCAAATATACCACTTTATTCATTTGTTCTAATATCTAATCATTAACGCTGATCTTGCATTCTGTCCTTTATTTATTTTTTCAAATACCAGAAGACCAAGGGTCTTCTATTTATTTTCTAAGCTATATGAGGAATAAGTCATAAAAAATATATATTAATATTTCTAAACTTTAAAAAAGTTATATATAAAAATCCTAACTAACATTACATATCAAGTAGAAAAAGAAAATAAAGTAACTCCTCCATTTTAAAATTAAAATATTTTAACAATTTGTCATATAAAAACTAGGCCATGCCACATATGATGGAAAGCTTTCAAATAAGTGTAAATTAGGCTGGAAACACATTTTTGTAAGCAAACTGTTTACTGAGGTCTCGAGAGATTTTTTTACGTAATGAGTTTTCTTTGTCACAGCCTTATAATATTAATGTATGTAATTTTTTCATCTATGCATGTACTTACATATTTTTTTTTCATACTTTTTTAGCTTCGCGATGTAGTCTGCATACGGCAGGGTATGCAAGAGAACCTAGTGATGAGCATGAAGAGAATTGGTAATTTTTATTGTGTTGGTTCTTGAAAAACTCTTGTGTCGGTTTTTGAGGTCTGTCGTTGCGCAGCGGCACAAGCGTGTGACTGTAACCGACAGGTTGTGGGTTTGAATCCCATTCGAGGAAATTAAATATTTAATATTTTCAATTTAAATATTAAATGTTTTCATTTCTTCGCTCTGGTAAAATGCCGCGTTGAGTTCCCCAGTCAACACGCAATGCCTCTAATTTGGCGGAAAGTGGGGAACGGATGTGGAACGAAGTGTCTGAACACTAAGTTCCCAAGGTCTCTCTGCCTACCCTGTCATGTATAGAGCGTGAAGCTGGTTCTTGAAAAAGACTACAGACTATATTGTTTGAAGTTAATAATAACCCAATGATATTTCCATTAGACCATGCGGGCGAAGCCACAAACAAAACTAGTATTACGCAAAGCAAGCGGGTGAAGCCTCACTTGCATTGCTAATTAATGTGTTTGTTTTGTGGTTACATCAGTTATTAGAATTGTATCGATTTTAGATTCTCTGTTGATGACAGATTGAATTAATCGTGAGACAGACAAGGCTAGACTTTCCTCGTTCCGCGTTATTCTGGAGAATATTCTACAGATCATATATCATGGAGAATATTCTTCATAGCTGTTTGACAAGACACACACTAAAAATGTTTCACTATCTTTGAATATTTAGCAAATTAAATTTAGAAAATTTAAATTAATCGTGGGACAGACATTGTGAAATAATCATTTCAAGTCAAGATTGTTTATTTCAATATCATGTGGAGGTATAAAGCTGAAATCAATATGAAATATCTACAGTCCTATTGCGCGGTGCATGCGCGTGACACGTTGTAGGTTTGATTCCCACCCGAAGAAATGAAATATTACCAAATAAAAAAATTAATACTTTCATTTATTTGTTCTGGTAATAAGAGAAAGCGCAGCGTTGAGTTCCGCCGCTTAACACGCAACGCGTCAAATTAAGCGGAAAGTGGGGAACGGAGTGTCTCAACACTAGGTTCCCAATCCGTTTTTATCCTTAACACAATATTCCAAGAGATCTTAACGTTAAGAGCGCTATCTCCACTTTTTTTTAATTCCTTTTAAAAAATAATGAGATGCCTTAATAAAAAAAAATCTTTATAATTGTACATCATTAAAAGAAAATCATTTCAACTCAATCATTGCAAGATTGTGACCGTTACATAATGATGAATTCAGTCTCAAAACTTTAGTTGGACTTCGATCATTATTTTCATTGAGATTTATACATTTTTTTCATTAATTATTTTTAAATAAGATACATTTTTAGTGTTTTTTTTTAAATTATTTTTATAATGACCATTACATGATGGTTTGATCTTAATAAGTTGGACTTGGATGATGATTTTTTATCCAGTTTATTATAGACGCCTGTTGTGTCGCAGGCGAGGCAAAGCGCGGCGTTGACTTCCGTCGCTCAACACGCAATGCCTCAAGTTTGGAGGGAAATAGGTTACGACACGGAGTGTCTTGACACTAGGTTGTCCATCTACCTAGTCCGCCATGTGCGGGTGACTAAAAAACATATACAATTGTTCTAAACTTAAATTTGAGGAACACAAGTTGAGGAACGGAAGTGGAACGGAGTGTCTCAATACTAGGTTCCCAATATCCCTCTGCCTACCCTGTCATGTGCGGGATACAGCGTGAAGCTGAGTGATTACAGACTCGCACGTATGATCACGCATCCACTTATGTGATCCACACATCCAAACAATTGATCAATCGTCCACACGTGAGATTACACATTCATTAATTTTTAAATGCGTTCATAAACTTTTTTTTTAAGATTATTACTTAACACACACAATTAGTTTCACGGTGTATATAACTTATATCAGGATTGGCAGAGGGAACCTGAAAATTTAGTGTTAAGTCACTCTGTCCTCATTAAGATACTTCTGTTGCTGCCACTAAATTCTTGGGGCATGAAGTGAAAAATTATATATTATGACGTAAGTACATTATTATAAAAACTAATAAAATTAGCATATTGATTAGCTGGACTCAACGCTACATTATGTTACACCAGTGTAAAAAGGAATGTTAATATACGTAACTCAACGCCGCCCGTTGCTCTACCAAACTATAAAAAAATACATAAAAATATTCGCATTCAATAACAGATATCCGCATTCGCATTAACTAAAACGACTAATACATACTCTGTGTAAGCTCTCCTTATTATTCAAGCTTTGTAAGCTCTCCTATTTATTCATAACATCCAGATCCAGACGCCAGACTCCCGCCAGAACCGCCGCGTGTTTCACGGGGAGCGCACGTCCCTACGAGCTTTGTCGTCGGAACTTATTACGATTTTAGTGATGTGCTTTATTACGAAATGAATTTCAGTTTATTTTGGAATATTTTAATGTGGTAAGTATTATTGGTTATTTTATTTATGTTATAGATATATGGATGTTTGTTCCACTGTGACGGAAGAATTACTGAGCATATTTAGATGAAACTTTACGGTAATATAGCTAATGTTTTAGAATAACACATGGGGTACAGTTTTGTAAGAAGTTTATATTTTTTCACATAATATAATAAAAAGTTTAAACGGGCGAAGCCGCGTATGCGCTGCTATGTATTTTAACGTTGAAATAATTGTAAATTACACATATAATTATTGTGAAACTAAAACGTTTTTAGAAGGATTTTTGTTAAGAAACGATATATTTAAAAACTTTATTTTTTTCTCAATCCGGTAACGAAACAAAGCGCGGCGTTCAACAGGCAATGCCAAAAATTCAGCGGAAACGAAAGTGACTGGATAGGAACGGAGTGTCTTAACACTAGATTCTCAACTTCCTTCTGCATACCTTACTATGAGTGGGATGCAGTAAGAAGCTAAAACCATAATATATATTTTTTTTAATATAACAGTATAATATTTAAAAAAAAAAGTATGGAATATTATAATAGAAATGTAATAAATATTACATAAGGTACCTACAAGTAATCCCCTTAAACGTGTGTAGGACATCTTTGAAGTTTCCACCCCAATTAAATGTTCCCTAAGTAGCTTTGTGACGGTTAAAAAAAACAGAATAAGTATATTATACTATATATTATAATATTTGAATTTTTCGTATTTGTATGAAAAACATAAACGGTAAATGATTTCTTATTAATAATTATCAATACAAGATTTCATTTTAAAAAGTATAAAAAAAGTACTTGAATGTCTTAAATAGCTGTTGTTATTTGTTGATGAACAAGGCTTTCAATTAAAAGAAAACCGTACTCTAATCGATATACTCATTCAAGAGCTACGGTGTTACAGATGAACATACAAACGCACAGACACATATATATGCTTGCCCTCACACACATCTCTTTAAATTTACATTTTTTTTTAAATAATGTAAATTTAAAGGAAGAGATAGAAAAAGAAAGAAAGAGTCATTTCTTTTTTTTATATAAAAGCTATTTAAGAAAATAATCTAGTGAGTCCTTGTGGCATCACGGCACAAAGCCAAGTGTGCGGCTGTATATACGACGAGTGGGGGTTCACTCAACATGGAATACATCAAAAAATCAGCAGAAAGTGTGAAATGGAAGTGTACTATTGGGAACAAAGTGTCTTTATAGGTTCCCGGATTCCCTCTGCGTAATATCGGGTTCATCACTATATCATTTGTATGACAGAAACTCAGTTATGTGCTATAGAAAGCAATCTTTTGATATCTCCATATCAGTCTTTCAAAAGGATACACGACAGAATCCTCTTGGGATGCCAAATCAATTTCTACATGACTTTTGTCTCTTCCGCATTTGTATTTCCCATTCATGTCATGGAATGGTCAAAGTCCTCAAGCTCTTTATTTGATCGTCCCTTGTAACAAATTTTGGAAATTTTTGGGGCATATATTTGATATTAGTTCCTTAAAGGAAAAAATATTTTGAAATTTTATACGAAATGGTCAATGTTATTAAATTTTGCTTTTTTTTTCAGCTTCACGCTGTATCCCGCACGAAGCAGGGTAGGCAGAGGGAACCCCCACTTTCTGCCGAATTTCGGAATCCAACGCCGCGTTTTGACCAGAGCGAAGAAATGAAAACATTAAATATTATAAATTGAAAACATTAAATATTTCACTTCTTCGAGTGGGAATCGAACCCACAACTTGTCAGCTACAGTCACATCCTTGCGCCACGACAGGCCTCAATTAAACATTTA
Source organism: Eueides isabella (assembly GCA_019049475.1). Lineage (NCBI taxonomy): Eukaryota > Metazoa > Arthropoda > Insecta > Lepidoptera > Nymphalidae > Eueides > Eueides isabella. The sequence continues at coordinate 13,654,504 of CM032386.1, forward strand.
AATTAAAAATATTAGGTATTTTATGTCCTCTAGTTGGGATTGAACCCAAAACCAGTCAGTTTACAGTCACACGCTTGTGCCGCTGCGCCACGACAGGCCTAAATCTAAAAAAAAAAAAATTTTTTTTCAACTTCACATTAAATTCCACACATATATGTACACACACTTAGGGGTACTTGGGAGCCTAGTGTCTAGTGTTAAAACACTCCGTTCCATTTCTCACTATCGGCCGAATTTGAAACATTTTGTGTTGAGTGGCGGAACTCAACGCCGCGCTTTGCCTTGTTACCATTATTACCAGAGAGAATAAATATATTAATTGAATATATTACATATTTCACTTCCTTGATCAAACCCACAACCTGTCGTTCACAGTCACACGCTGCGCCACAACGCCATGACTGGCCTCGCATATTTAAATACAGGCCAACAATAATTTTAACTGAAATCGATGTGGTAGACTGTTTAGAGGTCGGAACAACCCCAATTGTCTGGCTAATGGGGGACCCTTGGTTTATTGCTGAGTATTATCTACGTATGCACTCTGACTATACGTCTGTAAGCGAAGTGTTATTGCTTTCATTTGGGATTACTAAATAACGCTCGACAGTTTAAATTATTATAAAAGTAAAAACGGAACTCTTAAATAGGAAAGGAAAATATTCATTTAGAAATGTATATTTTTTGTTTATGAGTGGTGGCACCACTTCCAACTCTCATCACTGTGCCAGTGGTGAGAGTTGGAAGGATTTCAAGAGGTGCCGGTTCAAATACATAATCCATAATATTTTTATTATACGTTTTGTAAATAAATATTATTCTTATAAGATTTCTTTGTTGTCCATGAGTCTGTATGTCTGTCTTTCAAGACTCAAATGAAGCTTATAAGTCGTCATTGTCGAAAGATACAAGCGTTTATGCATAATTTTATATGAAACTCGCCGTGTTATCTAATCTTATTGGGAGTTTCCCGTGTATTTAAAGAAATCAGCTGGAATTGAGAATGTATAGAAATATAATAAAAAAAAAGCAAACGTCTTTACGTAGATCTAAGAATGGTAAATCGTTACACTAAGTTTAGTTGGCTAACTCTGCTCTACATCTGGATACAGGGAGGAGCTTAAAATAAACCCTAATTTAGATATTTAAGTGTGACTGCTAAAATTTTATTAAATAATTTAATACATAGTTTGTTCTCGACCTTAAATAATAAATATAAAATATATTTACTTGAAAATGTTATTACACATTTTATGAATAAATTTGCTGTAACATTGTATGAACTATTTGAATGTTATTATTTAAAAAAGTATGTAAAGTGTTAGGTTGAGGCCAGTAGTGGCACAGTGGTATAAGCGTGCGACTGTACATATGACAGATTATAGATTCGATGCTCACTCGTGGAAATTAAATACTAAATCATTTTCTCTATTAAATAAAAACCTAGCGTGAACCTCCCACAAAATTCTGCCCTTTAACAATGCCTCCAGAATGGAATGGAAGTGTCTTAATTACGGAATGTTTAGAAACTAGTTTTCTAGGTTTCCTCCGCTTCATCATGCTGTGAGAGATATAGTGTCAATCAAAAAAAATATATATATTAAGATAGCTTACTGCGGAGAACAGAGTGCCTTAACACTGTGTTCACGTCTCCTAATTTAATAGCAGTATTAAAACGCAATGCATGAAAGTATAAAAAGTCTAGTTAGCTATTTATTGATTGTATTTTACATAATTTTGTCATGAGTAAAATATGACAATCGTTAAACCTTTAATGATGAAATTATCATTATTTCTTCACTTTTAATTACGAGAAAAATCATCGCCATCTTGGCGCAGTAGAAAAGGTTTCCAAAACCGATAGATAATTCTGGGTTCCATTTTGATTGTATTTTGAATTTGCCACTAGAGAAGTTTAAAGTAAATGTTAAAGTAATGTTAATTAAGAAAGCGTACTACACTGTCGAAGAATATTTGAATGATAAAAATGTATTTAATTAAGGTCATTTGAATTTCATGCAGGAAAATCACTATTGTATTAAACAATGAAATTGTGACTTTATTCGATATTGAAAAGAGCAACTGTTGAGTTTCTTGCCGGCTCTTCTCAGCAGAACTGCATTCCGAGCCGGTGGTAATTTTATGTTTTGACGATTCAAAAGTGCTTGCTAAAGCCTATTTGAATAAAGAATATTTTGAATTTGAATTTTGAATTTATTTATTTTTTATTTATTTAACACGGAACCACATATCAGACAAAAATCCACAACAGAATATCTTAACGTTTTAAGCTTTTTGTTATATAACAAAAAGCCTAAACTTTAAAACCTTTTTTATTTTATTTTTTACGGAAATACAAAATATAATAAAAAATAGCAGTGGTAAGAACCCCATCCAATTTTACGCAGCATCACTACTATACTGTGGAAGTACTTACTGTACCGGACAAGCTTTCTATAAATAGTTGTTTTAGCTCACATTGTTCTTAAAGACCCTTCCCTCGTTTTAATTTATTTTAAATATTTAAACAAAAAAAAAAGGAAAATAATATAAGTGAACATGTTTGCTCTACATTCTTAGCTTCACGCTGTATCCCGCACGAGGCAGGGTAGGCAGAGGGAACCCGGGAACCTAGTGTTAAGACACTCCGTTCCACTTCCGTTCTCCACTTTCCGCCGAATTTGAGGCATTGCATGTTGAGTGGCGAAACTCAACGCCGAGCTTTGCCTTGTTACCAGAGCGAAGAAATGAAATATTAAATATTTAAATTGAAAATATTAAATATTTCATTTCCTCGACTGGGGATCGAACCCAGAACCTGTCGGTTGCAGTCACACGCTTGTGCCGCTGCGCCACGACAGGCCTCTTGTTCTACATGTATCTATTTTTATACTTTAAAATTTAACTTGTAAGTCCTAAAATATTGTTACTTGGCGATAAGTTCCGCTCAACACCCAATACCTCAAGTATGACGGAGAGTGTCTTCAATTTAGGTACCCAGGTTCCCATATCGTCAATATAGCAAGGTCCTATGTTCAAGATATAGACAGAAGCTAGAAAAAAAAATAGTTTTTGACTATTAATTACATAGTTAACGATTAGATTTAAGAACCAGTGGAATAATTATTTTTGTTTAAAAGGTATTTAATGTACCTAACTATCAAAACTGGCAGAGATTTAGAAAAAAATGACATTCATGAATCTCCATTCACTGCCTTCTACCGGAGTTCCGATCACTATTTGTTAGGTGGCGGAATTTAACGCCGCACAAGTCGGAAACAACTATATTAAAATTATATTTTTTATTTGGAAATGCCTGTTGTAGCGCAGCGGCACAAGCGTGTGACTGTACACGACAGTTTGTAAGTTTGATCCCACTCGAATACGTGAATATTTAAAATTTTCAAATGATTTTTTTTATTTTTTTCGCTCTGGCAATAAGCTAAAGCGCGACGTTGAGTTCCCCGCCTCCAACACTCAATGAACCTCCCGAAATGGGGCGGAAAGTGGAGAAGGAAACGGAATATCTTAAGAACTAGGTTCCTATGTTCCTTAGGCCTATGCTGCTATGTACAAGGATACAGCGTGACACTGATAAGAGAAAAAAAAAAAAAAACATTTTCAATGAATGTACAATGTTGAGCTTCACCACTCAATATCACGAACATTAAACGGAGAGTGGACAGCGAAATGTCTTAGCATTAGGCATCATCTGTTTCTGCCAAAGAAAAAAATACTCCGTATACATATATATTAACTAAATTATATTAAGTTAATAACTTGAGGTGAAATATTTGGCAGGCGGTTTAGCAATAAGCGTCAGGTCCGTAATAAACCTAGAATAATATTCTCGGCCCCGAATAAGGTAACATTTAGTTGTGATACTCAGCTCTTAAAGCTTTAATAATGAAGTAGCTCGAGACTTATACAAATGATACAAAAGAAGTCAAATAAATATGTAATTTCTTTTATATTTAGGCGTTTTATTCATTTCGATTGGCTGTCGTATCTCAGTTTTAATTACGAATGACTTCGAATCCCTATTGGAAAAATAATATTTTTTCGTTTCTTCGCTGTGATGATGAGACAAAGCGCGGCATTGATTTCCGCCACTAAATACACAATGTCTTAGAAATTGAGTACACAGTGGACAACCGAATGTCTTATTTCTAATTCCCTCACGCCAGAACAAACCGTTCTCATTGTCAGTTATAATGCACGTGGCCTAACTATGTCATATGAGTACATAAGTTTTAAAAAAGAAAGAAAATGAATCTTAGTTTTTTCACATGAGTCAATTATTAATAGACTGCATTAGAGTAACCGTAAATTACTTTTATTAAGGATTTACATGTAAATAACGACATTGAAATATGTAAATAATTGATTTAAGTTTAGTTTACAAGTATTTTTGTCAGCATAGTAGACAGAGGGAACCTGGGAACCTATTGTTAAGGAATTCCGTTCCGTTCTCCATTTTCCGCCGAATTTGAAACATTGTGTGTTCAGTAGCTGAATTTAACGCCGCGCTTGGCCTTGTTCCCAGAGAAAGAAATGATAATATCAATAATGAAAATATGTTTTATTTCTTCGATAGGGATCGGGATCGAATCAACACCCTGTCGCTTTTACAGTCAAACGTTTGTGCCTCTGCGCTTCAAAGGACTCTCGAAGAACTAGTAAATAGAAATCAATATATTTATTTCAATCAAAACGTATAAGTACTTAACAATTGATAAGAAATTAAAAAAGCACCACCCTATCGTAGGGTTGATGCTAAACAAAAATAATTCAATAATAATAAAACGTAGAATTGATTTCAATGACCTCTTGAAAGTGTCACTTAAAATCGATTGATTATTTTTTTTTTTATATGAGTGAGTATTTATTTATATGAATTTATAAGTGTTGGCACAAGGAGACAAGTGGTTGGTAACGCGAGAGGTTGTGGGTTCGATGCCCACTCGAAGAAATTAAATCTTTACTTATAATAAATCTGTGACTGATCGCTGGCTGTACATAGAAGATATATGAAAATAAATCTTACAGGGGACCTTTATTAATGGGGGCATAGATAAACAATAAATTAAAAAATCACTGTTTTATAATTTTTGTCTGTTTGGTTTGTTTATATGTTTGTATGTGCGCTTGTACAGCTACCCAGATTTTAATGCAGATTTAACTTTTACATTTTGCCAACCTTCCATCAACATTTAGTGTATATTTCAAAACGATTTACGGTTTCTCATCAAAAAATTACGTCAATTTAAAATAGTAAGTTTGATTTTTGTTACTTTATTTAGCTAACATTTTAACATTCAATGTATAGATATTGTCTTAAAAGTAATAATGTTATTAGAACAAGAAGCGAACGAAGCCACAGACGAGTCACTAGTCTCAAATTGGGCGGAAAATGGGTTCCCAAGTTCCCTAACCTATCATTAACTTGATACAGCATTAAAAGAAAAAAAATATATTTTATTCACATTTAACCAAAACATAGTTACGAATAACGCGATTTTCTATACATTTGTACTTGTCTCCCTTCCTACATCCCCTCACGTCACTGGCACTCGCCCTTATAAATAAAACAACCCCTATATTATACAATACTAGATATACTTTGCTATACTTAATGACTACAATGCCAATATTGAAGGTCATGTCAACCAATTTTAAGAATGACAAGTTCCTGTTGGGTCACCAGTTCGAATCCATTTCGCTTTTGTTAAGTAATTTTGGATGGAAGCTTGTATTAGATGCCATTGTAAAGCTATTTGGGTGTGTCAAATTTCAATAAGGAATGATTATATAAATAATGAAATATTTATATAATCGTATGATATCTTATTTACAAATATATGATACATAAATGTTGATACTGTAGTTATACACTGGTAATATTTTTTTTAAATTTTATTACTTTAACACTGTATCCATGTAGCAAAGTGGGCAAAGGGAAACTAGGAACCTCTATGTTCCCATGAAGACAATTCCATTTTCGACACTCCTCTGAATTGAGGCATTGTGTATGCGTTAAAATAAAAAAAAACATGTTTTTATTTTACAATGCTTCAAATGGGAATTGAACTTACAACCTTTCACATTTACAGCCACACACTTGTTTGTGCCCCTGAGCCATGACGTTATAAAATATTTAAAAATAAATAAATGTAAATACAGAAAATTATTAGAATAACGATTATTAATTACTAAAATTGTAATAACCCTATCAATATGGATACCGTTACGGTTAAACGTTAACGTATAGCTTATTATAAAGCACTTAGTAATATCATCTAAAAGGGTGCAAGTTCAAATATTCAAAATGCGGGTCGATTGTTATATATGTACAAAGAATACTCTTTACTTATTTAATGTTCCCCACTCGAGGAAATAAAATATTTAATGTGTTCATTTTCTTTGCTCTGGTAACAAGGCAAAGCCTGGCGTTGAGTCCCACCTCTCAAGACGCAATGCCTTAAATTTGGCGGAAAGTGGGGAACGGAACGGAATGTCTTAACACTAAGTTCTATATATATATATATATATATATATATATATATATATATATATATATATATATATATATATATATATATATATATATATATACATATATATATATATATATATATATATATATATATATATATATATATATATATATATATATATATATATATATATATATATATATATATATATATATATATATATATATATAAATATATTAAATATCGGGATGCCCGTCTGTTGCTAAATTTGGACAGATGTACGTAATCCGAGCTTTGAATAAGCCTATTAATGTCAGAAATAAAAACCTTTCTAACGATTCACTCTTTTTGTATAGGATAGATTAAGGATTTTTGGATACAAAAATAATATAGTATTTTTATGTACAAATATATTTTATTTATATTTAGTTTCACACACATAAAATGGATAGCTAGAGGGAACCTGGGAACCTAGTGTGAAGGCATCGGTTCCCATTATGAAACTTTATGGACATTATGAGCATTACAAACATAATGAGCTTCACCTCTTTCGCGGATTCTAGAGGCATTGCATGTTTTAAGTGGCAGATCTCAACGCCGCGTTTGCCTCGATACCAGAGCGAGGAAATGAAAATACCTCGAGCCTTCTCAAGCGACCTTTTTTTTTTGCCTGGCTTAGAATAGGATCACCCTAGTACTGATGGTGTCATAAGAGGCAACTAAAGTGTGTGTGGTAGAGTCACGTTGCCAGCATTGGCAACACGCATGGGCAGACTCGACCGGATTGTTACCACCCCCGGCATTTAAGACCGGCGTTAAGTAGTGGCTTTGGCCACTGCGTTTCGCATTAGGTAATGCCGGGCCCCGGTGCACCTTAAAAGACGGCAACGCTCCTGTAGCTCCTCTGGAGTTACACGGGGCCGTGGGCGACGGTGATTACTTACCATCAGGTGACCCGTACGCTCGTTTGCCTTCTATACCATAAAAAAAAAAAGACCTGTTGTAGGGATCGAACTCACAACACACACATTCTTGTGGTCTTCACAACGACAGACCTAATTATGTTTTCCCTTTAAATAAAACAAAAAAACACACACACACACACAAATTGTGTGTGTGTTCACAAAATTTGAACTTACTACTATCGTCCATACTTAGTAAACACATTTTAATTAAACCACAATCTCTAATCTACCGCATCTCTTACTAAATACTTATGTAGCTACCTGTCTCGACTCAATTTAATACATTTCAGCAAAGGGTTACTCCGTTAAATGAATTCTACTTGTGCAATGAAAGAAAGATTTTACGCGTGTCCTCTACGAGTAAAATAATGAACAGTGTAACTTAAATTAAACGCTTGCAGTAATTATGTATAGTAAATGTGATATGTGATATATTTTTTTTGTTTATTATTTATCGATTATTATTTTTATTTAGTTTCACGCTGTATCCCTCACGAGGCAGGGTAGGCAGAGGGAACCCAGGAACCTAGTGTTAAGTCCGTCCTGTCCCGTCACTCCGTTCCACTTTCGTTCCCCGAAAACTTTCCGCCGAATTTAAGACATTGCGTGTTGAGTAGTGGAACTCAACGCCACGCTTTGTCTTATAACTAGAGCGAAGAAAATGAAACATTAAATATTTTAAATTGAAAATATTAAACATTTCATTTCCTCGACTGGGGATCGAACCCTGAACCTGTCGGTCACACGCTTGTGCCACTGCGCCAGGACAGGCCTCGAATTTATATATTTTTTTATACTGTATGAAATAAGGATTAGGTCTCACTGATAGTGACTGCTATGTAAGGGATATAGAGAGAAGGTAAAAAAATGATTTTTTTTTTTTTTTTTTTTCTTTTTATTTTGATCTTAATTGCAATATACGCGTTCAATGGTATAATTTAAAAAGGTGCTATTTTTAAGGTTGTATGTTTCTAAGCTTTGGGGAAAAGAGAGCTTTTTCCGTATTATACTGTGTGTGCGATAAAATGTAAATCTATAAAAATATTGCTAAAAGAAGGACAAAATAAATAATTTAATTATAATAAAGCGTTAAAAAAAGGCGTACAGTTGCGGCGTAGAGTTTTGCTATTCAACACGTATTGCTTCTTAAATTTAGTGGGAAATGGAGAACGGACGTCTTACTGGGAACTTTGTTTTAACCCTAGGTTCCCAGGTTCCTTCTGTTTTTCCATTATGTGTGGGATACAGCGTATAGCTAAAATATATTAGAAAACTACGATGGCGTCTTATGTAATATTAAAAAAATCTAAAACATAAATTATAAGTATAATTTTTCTTCGAATGTAATGTCAACTGGAAAACCCAAGTTCTCGGGCCATTTGGAAAAACTTTTGTGTACTTTTGTGATTTATCGTTTGAGAAGGTTCTACCGGAAAATAATGGTAGGAAATAAACGATGGAAATGTTATAAAGTTCATTTGGAAAACTTCTTTTTTGTAACTCCAGATTTTGACATACTTCTTTGTTCTATTAAATATTTCTATGAAATTGATTATGGTCCTCATCGTTTGATATATTTATTACAAGAAAGAGACAGTGAGGCCGAATGTGACTAAATATATTTAACATAAGAAAATCTTATTCCAGTAATGGGTATAAAAATTACTATGGAAGACTGTTTAACATCAAGGATTTACTTTTTGATTGCAATGCAATGTCAGAAAAGTCAGAAATTACATGTCGCGAAATAAATAGTAATATAGAATATTACACGTTCTTCTATGACATACTATCTTATATTACTCGTAGTAAGATATACATAGACGCAACTTCTTTCTTAATAAATGGCTAATGCAAAACTAAACTCTGCCTACATGGTCGCCGGGTATAACTCATCTTTACCATACTGTTAAAAAATATATACTATAAATATTATTTTCTATGCTGGATTTCAACCAGTAGCCACGGATTCAGATCACAACCACTCCGACACAAGTGCCACAACATATGAAACATAATTTAAAGATCAAATTATATTCCCAGTAAACCGCATAGTTATCACAAATAATGAATTCACGGTAGATTGATATTGTCACGCTATATTAATTAAACGCTAATTGGACGATGTGTCTAGTCGACAATTTGCTCGCTCTCTTGACTTCTATGTAAAGTTAAGTTTTCGTTACTTTTCGATGTATATTTGCATTTTTTTTTTGAGTTTTGCGTTTAATATGTATATTGAGCTTTTGTTTATTTTTTTATATTTTTTTATTTTCAAAACAGAAAGAGGGAACTTGGGAACCTTTCCGTTAGTGCGGAAAATACTTATATTTACGTTCCCCACTTTTCTCCGATTTAGGCCATTGCGTACTACCAGCGTAAAAAAATGTATATAGTAAATACATCCCTGTAGTAAGAATCAAATTTGAGGCATTGCGTATTGAGTGAAGGAACTTAACGCTGCGCTTTGCCTCGTTACCAGAGCAATGAAAATTCTTCAAATGGGGATCGAACCCACAACCTGTCGTTTACAGTCACACGTTAGTGCCTCATAGTAATAAATATAATATATAAATGTATGTTTATTACGTACTTAAAATATATGTGTTTTTAGGAAATGTCAAGATATAATTTCATTCTCTACATACTCGTACATGTTAAACGGTGTAATTTAAACTTATTATAGGCGACATGCAAGTCTGTCTTTAACATTAGTCAAAGTTATGTGAGGCTATTTGAAACAATTTAGACGCTTCCCTTTCCTTTGAAATATCATAATATAAAATCCTAATATTTTTATTCACAATTGTACACACAAACAAAACATAATAGAAACACTTTTAACCGGATTAATCGCGTATATTGAATGGTAAACATGTTTGGGAGACCCGACGTTTCGAACTTGATTGTGACTGTGGCTTATCATATATAGGCCAAACAAAGAGAAGCATCGGTGTTAGAGTGAAGGAACTCATCTCCGATGTCAAGAATGGGCATGTATCAAAGTAAGCTGTGTGTGAGCATACATCGAAGAAATCCAACCATTACATCCGGTTTGATAAACCCCACATACTCGCTAGGGAGAATAGATATATCATTACAATGATCCGCGAGGCTATTGAAATACAAAAACATCCTAATTTCAATAGAGAAGATGGTTGAAAACTTTCCACCACCTGGGACTCACTCTTAAAAAATTTTGAAGTCCCCAGCACACCATACTAGGGGACCAGATACAGCTGCTACGCCTTGGTATCAAGGCCAATCGCGGCGTTGGGTTCCGCCACTCAACGCCTCAAATTAAGCTAACGAATTGCCTTAACACTAGATTCCTAAGTTTCCTTTCAATGCAATGCCATGTGCGGATTTGAAAAAAAAAAAAAAAGACCCAAGTTTGTAAAAATAAAGAAACATCTCATCGCACTTTAAATATAAAAGAAAATATAATAAATACAACGCATTAAGTTATTATGTCGAATGAATGAAATAATTATAAATAAAAAAAAAGGCCTGTACTTTAAAATTTCATAATTACGCACAGAAGGAGGGTTACGTACATTTGTAAAGGAGCTCTCGCAAGGATAGGAATGTCATCTTCAGACGTTGGATTATTAGGATAAAAATATCTTATTTACATTTCTTTCATTTGCCGTTTTTTTTTAAATATTCACTGTCAAGTTAGTGGTTTTCCGTAAGTTTGATTGCGTGGCATAAAAAGTCTCTGTTTTCCCCTTTTTTTTCTTTCTCCATGAGGAAACGCTTTTACGGGCATTCTTCCCTAGTGAGGACTAGAGTGGGTTATGTGGGAGTAACGTGTGAGCAGGTATAGGCCGTCCACACTCTTCTTCTTTCTGGCGTTAATCCTGGCGTATGCAGGAATCTGCTTTTCTAGTCAATCTAAGCCACTTTGTATGATCTTAGACGTCCTCGATAGTTAGACCATTAGCTTTCATCTCCTTCCAATTTACGCATTCATGGGGCTCCTCGATCGCCAGGCCAGGGCTATGGAAGTTAATATGTCCTATAATCTCGTATGAAACCTTAATTTTCCCCGTTTCTATCGAAACCACAGCCGTGTGATTCCGGCTTAGAATAGGATCACCCTGGTACTGATGGTGTCGTAAGAGGCGACTAAAGTGCGTGTGGTAGAGTCACGTTGCCAGTAATGGCAACATGCATGGGCAGACTCAACCGGATTATTACCACCCCCGGCATTTAAGACCGGCGTTAAGTAGTGGCTTTGGCTACTGCGTTTCGCATTAGGTAATGCCGGGCCCCCTTCAACCTTAAAGGACGGCAACGCTCCTGTAGCTCCACTGGAGTTACTCGGGGCCGTGGGCGACGGTAATCACTTACCTTACCATCAGGTGACCCGTACGCTCATTTGCCGTCTTTTCCATAAAAAAAAACCTCTGGCTTAACCCTGTCTGTTGGAGTTTTAAGAAATTTTCTTTTAGTACTCTTCTATATTTACTAATCTACCTACCTCACTAATTTTAAGTTGCTAAGTCAAGTAATTTGGTTTATGCGTTGTCTGCCAATTACTCGAAGGAACGTAAAAATGTGTATATTTTGATAAAAATTATTTATATATTAATAAGCGACATAAGGCATAAACTATTGGCATTGAATATCACTACTTAACAGGTCTCCAAAATCGGCGGAGAGTGGAGAACGAGGTTTAACATAAGAACCCTCTGCCTACCCTACTATGTAAGATGTATCTCAAATTTAAAAATTATAAGTCTATATTGATAGCTGCGCTATCTGATAGACACACAGTTTATGTTATCTTTTCATTAATGTATGTACAAGAAGTTGAAGGATATATTCAATGTGCAAACACAATTGCCAGATTGAATTTGGAAACCTTGGAATTAAGACACTCTATTTCATTTCCCGATTTAAGGCATTCCGTGTGGATTGGCGGAACTTAACGCTGCGATTTGCAACGTAACGAGGGAAATGAAACTGTTCAGTATTTCATTTCCTTGAGTGGAAACCTACAAGCTCTCGTGTTTACAGCCGGTTGTACGCCTGCGTCACGTTAGAAATTTCTAAGCACATTATAATGCAATTTTCTTATAACAAATTCTTGTTAAAGTTAATATTGATAAGTTTCGACTTAAGCCATAGTCTTATATTGTTACCATCCAATTTTCTGAAACAAATTTTACTAAAGTAATTAATACTTCAGAGGTACAGGAGAAAACGTCCTCAACATAGAATAACTCAATTTCGGCGGAAAGTGGTGAACGGAACGGAGTGTCTTAACACTGGGTTCGTAATTCCCTCTGCTTATGCTACTTTATGCTACTTTATGGCTACTTTATGAAGCTGAAAAAACAACTTATAGATATGGGGTATATTTCAGGTAAAGGTTTTTGTGCATATAAAAGATCATATTTATAGTCATAAAAGATTATTGTCCATGATATCTGGTTGTGTCCATAGATCGTGATGATGTAGCGACATACTTTCTGAATGCAAATGATTGATGATTCAATGCCCATTCAGAGGAACAATATTTTTTCTTTCATTTTCTCACTCTGGTAACAAGATGAAGCACGGCGTTGAGTTCAGACACTTTACACAAAGTCTTCAAAATAGGATGAAAATCTTGATATTAATTTTCGTCTGCATATATTTTACATAAAATATATATTTTTTAACCTTTTCCTAATTTTGACGTTAAATTGAATTTGAATTATGGAATCTTACTTCAATACTTTTTATTTTTCATTTCTTATTTATTGGTGAATCAGAACGCTTTGGAACTCCTACCTGTACAAAGCTGGGGTGCGTCCCCATTGAAAGGCATTTTTAATTACAGCTACCCACCTGTAGGTTAAATCTTTTTATTGCATCAAATATTAGATAAATTAATCTTGATTTTAGTTTCAAAATTTATTGAACTGATATAAAAATATAAAATAAATAAATAATAACTAAAAAAACTAAAACGTGCTTTTGGAATAATAAATGTAAATGTAAAATTTAAGAATAATATATAATGTTTACCATTCAATATACGCGATTAATCCGGTTAATAGTGCTTCATTTAAAATGTGTAGCAATCGCGAAAATCAAAGAAATTATTATTTAATATTTTAAAATAAATATTTAATGATTCATTTCTTCGCTTTGGTACAAGACAAACACGGCGTTGAGATCCGCCACTCAACACGCAATGCTTCAAATTTGGCGGAAAGTAAGGAACGGAAGTGGAACGGAGTGTTACACTAAGTTCCCTCTGCCTACCCTGCCATGTGAAAAAATATTTTTATATTCAATATTAATTTTATCAAGGCAGGTTAAGATATTGCAGGTGTAGGTTCCACCTACACCTGCAGTATGATTACGTTGCGGCTTCGCCCACTTCGTTAGTAACAAAGCGGGCGAAGCCACGTGAACAGTTAGTTTTAAATAAAAGACCTCACACTAACACATTTCATAACGTACTAAAATGTTATTATTTTCAAAGACACTCTAAGTTTACGCGTTGTGCGTTTTACTGTCAGCAAGAATAGCTGCGGACGTAAAACAGATTCGTAACACACTTAACTGTAAAGGAAAAAAGACGTTTATGAATGCTATATACATTATTGAGGCCTGTCGTGGCGCAGCGGCACAAGAGTGTGACTGTAACCGACAGGTTCTGGGTTCGATCCCCAGTCGAGGAAATGAAATATTTAATATTTTCAATTTTAATATTTAATGTTTCATTTCTTCGCTCTGGTAATAAGGCAAAGCGCGGCGTTGAATTCCGCCACTCAACACGCAATGCCTCAAATTCGGCGGAAAGTAGGGAACGGAAGTGGAACGGAGTGGAGCGGAAAAATATACATTATTCTAAACATACATTCTTTTTAAAAAATATTAAGCTTATACACTTCCTTCTTCTCCTAGAAATACTTTCGATCCCGATGTTCTTACTGTTAAGTTAAATTATAGAATATTTAACTAATTACTAATATGTAACAACAATACCCAAGAAACCAGAACTTCCTTAACATATCAATATAATTAATTATACAACTATATATGTATATCTCTCTACTCTCTCAGTTTCACGCTGTATCCGGCACAAGGCAGGGTAGGCAGGGGGAACTTGGGAACCTACTGTTAAGACACCCCGTTCCACTTGCGTTTCCCACTTATCACACTCACATATTTTCTTATGTCAAAGATTTAATAAAGATCAAAAGCAAAGATAGTATTAATTATAAATATTTTTGAGGCCTGTCGTGGTGCAGAAGCACATGTATGTGACTGTAAACAGGACAGGTTATGGGTTCCCACTCGAAGAAATGAAATAATTGATATACATAATTTACATATTTAATGTTTTCGTTTCGTTCTTCAAATCTACAATCTGCGAAACATTGGAAACCAAGTCGAATATTTTAAAACTAGGTTCCCAAGTTCCCTCTCTCTATCCAGTCATGTGTGGGATACAGCGTGAAGCTGAGTAGAGTAGAGAATAAATATTTTCTGATAATTGAACCAACCACTATTACTTATAATGAAAAAGACTGAAAGACTTTCAAAATATTCAAAAAGCAGACCTAGATAATAGCAGACCTAGAGAATACGAGAGCAAGCAGGGGAACCTGGGAACCTACCATTAAGACATTTCTGTTTTCCACTTTTCACTCGTGATTTGATATAGATAGATTTCGTGATTTGCTTCGTTTCCCACTCTGGAGGGACTAAATATAAATACCCTCGTCCTAGCATACACACAATGTGTTAAATTAGAAGAAGACATACTCAGAATGGTGAGTATTCACTGGGTTGCCTTTACTTTTGCCAGCCTTGCAATTTGGAGCAATGGAAAGCGTTGTAAACTTAAAAAGTTGTCTTTTATCCCATAATCATATAGTATCGTATTACATATGACAGACCATAAAAAAATCTTACAGCTCTTCAAAATATTGTGCGTAATTTAATGTATACTGAAAATGATTTAATAATTTTCTTATTATTGCTGTGCATGTTCTTGAATATTTGTAGATTTTATTAAGGATAGTTGATTTTAAGCTTAGAAATGAATACTTGTTGTGTATGGCACATTATACATTTAAATGAGGGAAGTAAGTCTGATACGATTTTTTTAGCTTCACGCTGTATCCCGCACGAGGCAGGGTAGGCAGAGGGAACCCGGGAACCTAGTGTTATGACACTCCGTTCCACTTCCGTTCCCCATTTTCATTCCGTTCCTCACTTTGCCTTAATACCAGAGCGAAGAAATTAAACTTTCAATATTTAAATTGAAAATATTAAATATTTCATTTCCTCGACTGGGGATCGAACCCAGAACCTGTCGGTTACAGTCACACTCTTGTGCCGCTGCGCCACGACAGGCCTCAATGATCGTATCATCTGATACGTATATGACGTAATATAACATAGGGCTTTATTAATTAATGCCATTAGAGATAAAAATAAAATTTAAATTCGTTTTCTATGAATTCACTACAAAATAATACTTCCTAAGTTTCTTCTTAAGCACCTTTAACTAAATTAACTCTTTACTGTTATTGAGGTCATTTTTATGTGAATAATATGTGATATTTTTAATCAAAGTACAAATTTTATTAAAATCCAAGAATCCCTAGCCTAGAAACAACAATTTTTACGTAAGTAATTGTTTAAAAAATATATATATAAAAAGAATTAATACGTACGAAAATCCTGCTACGTTTATTATTTTTTATAAAAAAAAGCCCTTTTTTTTGTGGGTTAAACCAATTTTGCAGTGGTTTGGGTAAATTGCGCGAACCAATTCAGTATTCACAGTAAGTAAATGTGTCAACAGCCAAATTTCCAAACGAGCTCCTCGGCCATTGTTTTTTGAAGAACTCAGCTTTTGTATTAAATTGGTGTAGCGTTTGTAGAATTCGTAAATTTACTTTTTGTATTATTGGTTGTATTGTAACATATACTTCTATAAACTATTTAACTTAACTTAGCTTCACGCTATATCCCTAGGCAGAGGGAGTCCCTAGCGGGGTAGGCAGAGGGAACGGAGCGCCAAACGCTACGGTATAAACTATGTCACTTTCAAAAAATATTAGGCAAATTGTATACCAATTAATTGAAGTTATTAACAATTATTTGGGCTTTTGGTAGAATAAATATGTAAATATATAACTTTATTCATTCCTACTATAACTTAATATAGGGGAGGCGTGGCGCAGTGGCACAAGCGTGTGACTGTAAACGACAGGTTGTGGGTTCGATCCACACTCGAGGAGATGATATATTGAATATTTTCAATTTAAATATTTAATGTTTTCATTTATTCGCTCTGGTAATAAGGCACAGCGCGGCGTTGATATCCACCGCTCAACACACTCAAATTCGGCGGAAAGTGGAGAACGGAAGTGGAACGGAGTGTCTTAACTCTAGTTTTATAAGTTAACTCTGCCTATTCTACCATGTGCGGGATACAGCGTGAAGCTATGACAATAAAAAAATATGAAGTTATTAGACACGAGGGGGCGCTGAGCCTCTTAGCGTTTTCCGAGTGCGATGACGAGGTAAAAGAGATATGCAAAAAGGCCTCTGCCTACCTCTTTTTCCTAGTTCTATCACTAACCTCTTCATACATGACCTCCGGGAGATCCACATTCCAATTAAGCGATAATCTTCCAGTATCACTGTATGTGTTTTTAAAGGCAAACTGAGGCTTCACCCTACTTTTAAAAATTTTAAAACATTTGATTTAAAACAATTAAAAAAAAAACATTTTTAAAACATTTTATAAAAAATATTTATTGCAATAATTTATTAATAGGGAGTTTAAAAAATCATATTATCAACTAACGTGACAACGATTTTCCTTGTATACTTAAGCTGCCTTTTATACTACTACGGCCTATGGCATATTACTTTTGACTTAAAATTAAAATTGTATAAAAAAAATTGTAATTATTTATATAATTGCATAAAAGCGTATAAAATTAATCGGATTAAGCAGAAATAAGCTATTCACGACATATTAAGAAAAAAATATCATTTTATTTTATTTAATAATCATTATTTAACCAAAATTGGTGATGTATAAGATATAAATACCTATTATAAATAGTCTTTATTCAAATAGGCTTTAGCAAGCACTTTTGAATCGTCACAACATAAAATTACCACCGGCTCGGAATGCAGTTCTGCTGAGAAGAGCCGGCAAGAAACTCAACAGTTGCTCTTTTCAATATCGAATAAAGTCACAATTTCATTGTTTAATACAATAGTGATTATCCTGCATGAAATTCAAATGACCTTAATTAAATACATTTTTATCATTCAAATATTCTTCGACAGTGTAGTACGCTTTCTTAATTAACATTACTTTAACATTTACTTTAAACTTCTCTAGTGGCAAATTCAAAATACACTGCGGAATACTATTGTAGATACGTATACTCAGACCCATAAATGATTTATTTACTTTTTGGAGGCGATAACTAGGCGTCACACAGGATATAAATACCTATTATAAATAGGCTTATACTTGTAACTTGATGCTGTTACAATAGAATCCAAGAAAACGTCCGAGAATTTTCTATATCACAAAAAGAAACAACTTTAGTTTTTACTAAATTAATGATTCTATTAATGATGACACGCCTTTGAATAAAATGTTCACTCCAGTCTATTTCAAAGGTATCATTTTCTTTAATAAATAAGTGTGATTTTGTAAGTAATTATTAATAAACTGTCCTATTGAATTTCTTGCGCCGGTTCTTCTCAGGTCTGCAGTAACTTTAGTGAAACGATGTTAGATTATTTGATGTTTAAAGAGTCTCGATCAAGTGCGAATCGGACTCACCCATCGAGGGTTCCCTACCAATTTCAAGATTGTACGTTAACTTTAAGAGCTTTTAAGAACTATTTCTATTTCTTAAACTCTTTTCAGCTAGAATATCCTAGCTTTAAGCTTCTGATAACACAGTGTATTCAGTTGACAAAGTTAATTCGCGTATGCCTCTTTTTGTATGAATTAAATCGAATATAAGTTTTTAATCAGTTTTTCTTCTAAAATACAAATAAAATTTGTTAATATGCTTTATTTTATAATTTTAAATCTACCGGAAGTATAGCTTGTTACACATGATCTCTAGTTAAAGGGTCTTGGACAGAAGGACAGACGGGTAGTAAAGTGATCTTAAGCGCTCCGTTTCCCTTTTTTAGATACAGATCCCAAAAAATTGAGCTTGTAACTTCTTATCTTAAAAATAAAAATATTTGACAATATTAGGTACGAAGATTTAAAAACAATCACTTTTCTAATAAAATGTAGAAAAGAAAAAATCCTAAAAACAATAAAACAAACTTATAAGCTTAAATGTTTTCTTGAAATCCTGAAGTCGCGATATAAGTACTTTACAAAACTAGGCTAGCAAGTACCAACTCGCCTGTCAGTTCCCACATCACGTACTTTGCTCGTATTAAAAACTTTACAGTAGAAAACTTGTACAGATGCTGACTCGATGTCTTGTTTCAGGTTATAATATTGACTGTGTTCGTATGAATTTTGACAATTTATTTGTGTATGTATATATGTTTTTTTTTTCTAACATTATTTATCCATTTCTTTGAGTGGGTTATCTTAATGGTAGGTAGACGCTTTTGATTGTGTAAATATGGGACATCGCGTGGGACACCCACATTCATTCAATAAAAAGCAGAATAAAAAGCAGGTACAAATTTAGAAGTTAAATATTTCAGATTTTTTTTATGTCCTCGCTTTGGTGAAAAAGCAAAAGACGTCTTTCGATTCAGCGAAAAGTTGGGAACGGAAGTGTTTTAATGAAAATGCATTAAAAAATGAAAACATGCCATTAAATCTTAATAAAAAGACAAAACGTGCCAACGCGGCCTTATCACTAAAAGTGATTTATTACCATCAATACATTTCGAGAACTAAACACAGCATCTAGGTGGGGAACGGAAGTGGAACGGAGTGTCTTAACACTAGGTTCCCGGGTTCCCTTTGCCTACCCTGCCTCGTGCGGGATACAGCGGCATCTACCTATCCTTCTTAAAATGAATTTATTACTTCAAGTAAAAATCGAACTACCAACTGCCGCTTTTAAAGTAGCTTACCGATTATGCCTAGAAGATTATATATAGAAAAAAAAACAACAACAAAATACCAGTAGTCCCGATGAACTTCTCCAAATTTCACGCTCAGCTATAGAAAATTCAATTACAACGTCCTATACTATGCGTAAGTAGCGGAGAGGTTTATAAAAAATTCAAATATCGATTGTACAAGGGTCCAATTGGTTCCTTTTGTTCTTTTGTTTATTATTTGGGGGTGCGATTTTTTGGAAGTCCTCTCTGTATGCATGGACCCTCATGATTGACGTTTTAGTGCGGTAGTTTTAAGCTATATTCACACGGGTCAGGCCAATTTTTCTATAATCATTGATTATTAATGAATTTTAGAAACATTTAGTAAGCAGTTGCTTTTTATTAAGAGGGTGGGCAGAGGGAACCTGGGAACCTAGTATTAAGATAATGTGTTTCCGATAAGACCCTATTATTTCCTATTTCAGGAGGCTGTGTTGAGTGGTAGAACAGACTCAGCCTGCCAAGCTACTAGTCGTATAAGACAATATTCATGGCTGACTGTAAACGCGGCGATTTTGACTTCGATTCCAACTTAAAGGAATTTATTATTGCCGTTTCTTAAATCACATACACAGGTCACAGGGCGAAGTACGGCGTTGAGATCCGCCCCTCAACAAACAATAGTTTGAATATTGGATGATGTCTTAACACCAGGTTCCACCAGGTTCCATCAGGTTCAGCCTATCCTAGTATAATATATTCGGGATACACCGTGAAACAAAAAATGGGAAATTACAAAATCTAGATCGAAAATAACATTTGGTATTGGAATGCAAACAAAGGCCTTTGATGTAATCATTCGTTTTAAAATTTCAACCCTCACAGACCCTTCCGCTGTTGAGGTAAAAATAATTTGGCTTCAGCTTTAAACGTATGAAAGCTCAATTTATTAGCAAAGTTTCTAATTACTTGACTTTAATTTCGTGCTTTTTAGTCTATTGTGCTGAACTAAAGTTGCTCTATAGATCATGTTATATAAAATATATCGTTATAACGTGGACATGACAATGAACAGACACAATTTAAAACTTAAAAAAAAAAATACTTTGTCAGGAACGTCTGTATTTCCTCAAAAGCCACTTTAAGCTCTGAAACTTCGATCTTCGGTTATTTTCATGAAAAATATATAAAGTCTTAGCATTTGTTGCTCTCCGTTTAGTATGACATAATGTGAAAGTATAAAAAGAGTCCATGTTTGATTACAATGAATAAAACCAATATGCGGCCTTGGATCCTGAGGCATAGTGAGTATATATACAATTGAATGGCCCAGACTGATCCAAATGCAATACATTATTGACACGTCATCCCATACGCAAGCTGTCACGGTACCAAAATTTGCCAGCTCGGCTTTTGGTATTTCAATGTAAACACACCTTTGTGTGGACTTTTCAAATGGTTTTCAATAGGTTCATTGTAGTCGCGTGAGCAAATGCAGACGATTGTGTCGCGTATATTATATGTTCTTTTTTTTTCAGCTTCACGCTATTTCCGGTAAGTGTAGGCAGAAGGAAGTTGGGAACCTAGTGGTATGACACTCCGTTCTGATCTTCATTTTCCGCTGAACTTGAGGCATTAAATGCCGACACTTAATGGTGAAGAAATATTATTATTATTTTTCATTTTTTCGAGTGAGTGGAGTTGGATCGGACCCACAACGTTAACAGTCACACGCTTGTTGTCACACGTTGCCTTTCTGTTACGACAGGCCTCTATCATATGTAGAGTAGAGATATCATTTTTATGGTTGGCACTTGATGTAAGAGTCAAAAAGTGATAAGTTCAAACCATGTGTTGATATTTGTAAAAAGTAAATGTGTTTATGGTTTTAGAATGAGGTTATTAGTTTTCATTAGTTTGTATGTGATTGAAGCAATATAATGTGATCAAAGTAAAGTACTGCTTGGATTGTAAGAAATTTTAGTATATTTTATATCTATTTTTTCAGGAATATACGATTGATTTTTGATCGTATATATGTAAATATGTTATGATATAATATAGAATAGATAATAGCATATTAACAATTAATTTTAAGATAAAAACAGTATTAATATTATAATAGGCCTGTCGTGGCGCAGTGGCACAAGCGTGTGACTGTAACCGACAAGTTCTGGGTTCGATTCCCGTTCGAGGAAATGAAATATTTTCAATTTAAATATTTAATACTTCATTTCTTCGCTCCGGTACAAGGCAAAAGGCGGCGTTGAATTCCGCCAGTCAACACGTAATGCCTCAAATTCGGCGGAAAGTGGGGAACATAAGTGGAATAGAGTGTCTTAACACTAGGTTCCCAAGATCCCTCTGCCTACCCTGCCATGTGCGGGATACAGCGTGAAGCCGAGAGAAGGAGAGAGAGAGAAATATTATAATAGTAGTTTATATGCAAACAAACAAGAAGCAAATTTATATTGAATGTATAGCAGCATTAAAATCGTAAATATATATACAACACTGTTAAATAGCGTACTACAGGAAATAAAAGGCTTTTTTATTTTATTTTATTTTTTTTTTTTATTTATATGTAAACAAGTAATTATTGAGGCCTGTCTAGACACAATTAAAGGAGACCCTGTCATATGTGATATACAGCGGGAAATTAAGAAGAAAAAAATAATTATTAAAAGTAAAAGCTAAAGATTTTTTAAATACAGTTATTAAAAAAAAACGGTTAAATAAACGGTTAATATTTCTTGGTCTGTTAATGAGCCAAATTGCGACGTTGAGTTCCGTCCCACTCAATATAGCTGATGAGTGGAAAACGGAACTAAGTGTCTTGTGCCACTAGGTTCCCAAGTTTCCTCTGGCTACTCTACTATGACACAACTACAACGTGAAGTTATAAAAAACATAAATTTAATATTTTTTATGTCTGTTCGTAAATATTTTTTTAAGATTATTTCAATAACATTTTATTTTATGTGAAAACAGAATATTAACAAAAGAAAACTAATCAACAACAAAGGAATTGTATAATGGACTAGTATATCATTTATAAAGATACTTTAGACTTTGCTCAATAGAAAAACGATCTTTCCTAAAGTAACAAAGTATAGGTAAATGCCAAATTAGGTATACATAAAAAAAAAACTGGGGCGTATTTACATTTTATATAGCAACAAGGCGCGGCGTTGAGTTACGCCAACTAACATGTACGGGAACGGAATGTAAGGAATAGAATCTTTTGAATAGAATAGAAGCACTATGTTACATCTAGGTATATTTCTAAAAGCGTGTGGCTACAGATAAAAAACTTTATAAGAAATCATGAGTGCTTTTTTTATTTTCAGTGAATAAAATATACTGAAATTGTATTAAATTAATTTTAAATGAAGTTGATCTTGCAACTATAAAATTGATAATCTTTTTTTTAATGGAAAGATAGGAAGAGGGAATAACGGAACCTTAAAATATTAATTTAGACATTAGTTTTGAGTGGCGGAATTCAACGCCGCGCTTTGCCTTGTTATCAGAACGAAGAAATGAAACAATTTTACTTAAAGTATTAAATATTATATTACTTCGCGTCGGGATCGAACTCACAACCAGTCGTGCCTTCGCCGCGACAGACTTCGTCTTATCGAATAATTTTATAGTCAACCAAATGTTATAGTTCAATGATGATATAAAAAGTTTTTATTTGAGAATTATCATATTCACACTCAAAGCTTCACAAACAACGAGTCTAGACCAGTTTTTAAGTTTACTTCTTTTATGTCCGAAGTATTTAGATTAACCTATTTTTAATATTATTTTTACGTATTTTCTGATTTTTGTTAGCTTAACGGAACGTAGTGTTAAGACATATCGTTCAGTTCCCCACTTTTCAATGCATTTGAGACATTGCGTGTTGGGAAGCGGAACTCAATACTACAAATTACCTTGTAACCAGAGCCTGAAAATATTAATTCAATTTCTTCAATTAGTAATCGATCTTACGACCTATCGTTCACACGCCACTGCGCCACGACAGACCAAATAAATGGTTTATTTCTATTTCATCATATGGGTGAAACCAATGGAAACCAGTAATTTATTAAATAATTCCAATCAAAAGTATCGGAAATTTAAATATATAATACTTCCAAACTAAGATAAGAAAATCTTTTAAAATACATATTAATACATATTACTTTACATATAATCCCAATCGAACACCACCAAGCCCCATACAATAATACAATAACGAGCGGGTTGAACTTTTTAACCCCGATGAAAATATTTAAACTTTTTTAAACTTCTATTTACCTTTCTGGTTAGCGGTAAACGCTCGTTAAGGTGCATTTGTTTTAGTTTTGCTTACGCCTGAATTCGGGTTAAGTTTGTACAAACATTTCAATGGTGGTGGAATTTTACGTTTTACAGCAAAATTTTCACTATTTCGTGAGTATTTAATAAGTTCTCACATTAGCAAATGTAAGTATAACTCTGGTAATAAGGCAAAGTGGGGAAAGGAAATGGAACGGAGTGTCTTAACGCTAGGTTCCCGGGTTCCCTCCTCCTACCCTGCCTCGTGCGGGATACAGCGTGAAGCTAAGAAAGAAAGAAAGTATGAACTACAGCGTACAGCGGTTATATAGAATAGCGTATTTATTTTGGATCTCCTTTTGTTGAGTTAGTTTTAAAATTAATTTAAAGAAAGGCAATATTCACGGTTATGATATTTTAATTTGATATACCCATGATTTAAAATTTGAAATGCCAACGTTTTTCTCTATATACCACGTAGCAGAGCTACTGAAAATTTGGCTCTAAGACACTCCGTTCGTCATTTTTGGCTTAATTTTCAAGTATATATTGTCTAGCGGAACACAACGCTGCGCTTTTTTTTGTTATCAGAGCAAGAAAATGAAAGTAACTCATTCCCTGAATTCAAATCGAACCTGTTATATAGTCTACCTAGATTTGCAGTAAAGAAACAATTCTTCAATTCTAAGTAGTTTTTGAGATTAGCACGTTCAACTAAACATACTTATCAGCTTTTTAATATAGATAAAAGTAAAACTTTATAAAAATTACATTTTTCATATGACGTGCAAAAACGTTTGAAAATAAATATTGAAGGTTCAAAAGTAACAGCTGAGTCCTACGCTTATTTGGGCATAACACGTTCCTAGTTGTTTTTTATACGAAATGCCCGCATCGTCCGCTGACGCCATGAAATTTAAATCGTTTGAACACAAATTTACCCGTACATATATACGTAGATACGTATAATGTCGAACCTTTTTACCGAATTTGGGATAACAATATATAAAGGAGATTTCTATTATTTACTGCTTAGAAGTGGGCAAAGACCGTGGGAAGTGTCAGGACAATTGTCAATCGAAATTCCTTTTTTTAGCTTCACGCTGTATCTGGCACATGATTCTCTCAGCCTACCTACCCGATAGGCTAAGGGAACTTGGGAACTTGGGTAGATTTAAAACACTTTCGTTTCGTTAATCGCCCCTATTATCACTAGGACTGCCACCGGTGACTCCAGGTTCAACTTCAATCGTCGGATCAAGGCTTCGTCTGCTCTTTTTCTGATCTACACGGTATCCTCTCTCGATGGTTTTTCATCTCGTGACCGCTGATTTGCAAGGGACGCGTGAAATCTTGGTTGTACGTTGGCTTGTAGAACTACCTTGGAGAATCACTAGCCAGGGCAGTTGATGGTACACAAAGATTAATGACGAATAGCTCTCACCGTTATAATCCTTTGTATTTTTTGCAATTGAGCAATATTACGAGCGGTAAAGAAATCCGCCCATACAGAAGTATTGTATAGTCCCATAGATCTCAACACGTATATTAAACTATTGGCATACGACACACGCTTCGGCACACGTAGAGTGAAGTGCGATACAAATGACCATCAGCCATCCAGAGGCCTTGATGTTTTATTTGAGCATGTATACCTTTAGTGGGGAACGAAAGTGGAACGAAGTGTCTTAACACTAGGTTCCAAGTTCCCTCTGTCTACCCCTGCCATGTGCAGGACACAGTGCGAAGCTGAGTGAGAGTGAAGTGTACCTTTACTCCATGCCTCTGTTCACGACACTGAACACGCAATTCCACGAGAATTCGGTGGGAAGTGAGAACATAAGTGATCTAATGGTAACGGAGTATCTTAACACAAGGTTACCAGATAGCCTCTGTCTATCCTGCTATGTGTAAAATACAAAAATAATGACTGACATTAAATAAAACATATTACCCAATTTAAAACATTGAATAGAAAAATATTAACAAACATAAAAAAAAGTTTGAAGTTATTTTTTTTTTTTCTAGCTATTACAAGTACTATAGAAAGTAATTACTATAATATAAAATGTAGACGCATTTTAACGCAATATGTAACCAATCAATTTAAAGTGCATCGACACACCACGACTCATTGTAAATATCAGCAAAATGCGAAATGTGGGCTCTTGAGAAACTAACGCAATGGATTTTGAGCTTAATATATGTGTTGTAAAGTACAATTTACGTTGTATTTTATCATGGAAAAATGAACAGTAGAGTAGATTAAAGCCCACTCGACCGTTGAACACGAGCGAAAATTTCGGCACTGCGTATGGCACATTAGTTGATGTTACCTGAGGCCTGTCGCGGTGAAGATTGGCACTGTAACCCTGACAGGTTGTGGATTCGATCCCCAATTGACGAAATTTAATTTAAAATTTGTTTAAATGAATGAATTTATATTTTCATTTCTTCGCTTTGGTAACAAGGTAAAAGCGCTGCGTTGAGTTCCGCTTCTCAACACGCCATGCGTCATATTCGGCGAAAAGTGGGGAACGAAGTGTCTTAAAACTAGATGCCCAAGCTCTCTCTGCCTATCTTGCTATGTGACGGTCACAGTGTGAAGCTAAAAATAATGGACTGTCTAAAAATCTATTAGAGTACAGGTACAGTTTGTAGGTACGTGTGAGAATGAAGAAGAATATGCTCAAGTGCTTTGGACATGTCAAGAGAAATGTTACATCACTGTGTGTGACTAAAAAGATTAAAAGCAAAGAGTTAGTGGTAAGATAGCAGGCTGAAGTCTTTTCGATAGCATAGACTTTTGAAGACATGGATACCATGTCTGTTGGAAGGTCACGTACAAAATTTGAGCCGATTTGGGCGTATATGGAGAAGTTGAGATGTTGGTAATATAAAATATATATTATAGTACATTTTATTATACCTACTAAAGTAATGAGTAAAAAGTTGGATTTTGACTTTTTTTCATTGCTCCCTATTTATTGTCCATATAAGAATTCACCAAGTATTCTCCATTATTTAGTTACAAATTTACAATAAAAATTAAAACAATATATTATTTTATTATATAGATATTTATTATTTCCTTATCGTTAGGTTGACTACTACTATTAATTCAATTTCAATAAATATTTCTATTTAACCGTAGTCCATAGATCAATCAGTGTACAACCGATGCGCAGACGCACAAATTCAAACTAGATTAATAGGGTTGGCACTGATATTAATTCAAATATAAAATAAGCAGATCCCAGATCGTAATATGTGTGATATTTTCTTTTCACGAGTTCTACAATTCCTCCACTTAAGAATTAAGGAAAGTTAACAATATATAAAAGTCAAAATTAAAAAATCCACAACATATTTTCCTCTAAAACTATTTTATTAATTAACAGTATTACTTGAAGTCATCACAGTGCAGTGACACTGTGTGTGACTGAAAACACACGAACAAACGATGGTCTTGAGTTCGTTTCCTACACGGAAAAATGAATTAATATTCACAATTTTGATAATAGTTGCGTTACACTACACAATATGCAATACTTCGATAGTTCAGCGGAAAGAACGGAGAGTCCTAACACTGGGTTCCTTTTGCCATCCCTATAGGATAGAAACGAGAAGCCAAAAAATCCAAACCGTTTTAACAAAAATAAATCAACTAAACCCTAATACTAGATGTTTACATACGTACTGCGTACAAAGGTGCAAGAATAACATTACAGTCAATGAACCGCATACCTTTGAAGGAATCACGCCGACGCTCATTCTGTAAACAATTTACTTTAAAAAAAGGTAGGCAGCTTCTACACTAGTTCAGGAAGAATAATAAAACGGATGAATTATTGCACCAGAAACGGAATGAACAGATTCAAGTGTCTGTTTTTCTTCGTTTCTTTGACACATGATTGTCGTTTTGAAGCGTTTTAAGGGAAATTGTGTATGTCCAAAACGTTTATGAGCTAGATGAGATGAGGCTTATCATGGTGCAGTGGCAGAAACATGTGACTTTAAGCACGACAAGTTGCGCGTTCGATCCCGATTCAAGGTAATGAGATATTACAGACTAAAATATGGATGATACAGCAACGGCAAAATTCTACAATAGGATCCCAGAAAACGTCCGAGAATTTTCTATTTCACAATTTAAAAAAGTTGTGAAAAGACGTTTGTGTGTTAAAGGTTATTACCAAATTAACGATTTCATAAATGATAACACGCCTTGGGGATAAAATGCTCGCTCCAGGCTATTTCAAATGTATCATTGTCACATAATTGATTATATGATGTAAAATTTGATTAAAAAAAAAAGACATGTCCCGCTGAGTTTCTTTCGCCGGTTCTTCTCAGGTCTGAGGCAGTAACTTTAGTGAACTGGTGGTAAATTGTTTGACGTTCAAAAAACGAAGCTTGTAACTTCTTATATTGAATAAAAATATTTGAATTTGAAAATTTGAATTTGAATGATGCGTGCGATTGTAAACGTGACAGACCGTGGGCTCGATAGTTACTTACGTGAGGATATGATATATTTATTTACTTACCTCGCGGTGTTGAATTCCGCCACTTATAATGTCTCAAATTCAGCGGAAAGTGGAGATCGGAATCAGTGTCTCAACACTAGGTTCCCAAGTTCATTTCCAAAATATGTAATGTTTTCATTTCTTCGCTCTGTTAACAAAGCTAAGCGCGGCGTTGAGTTCCGCTACTTAACACAACGGAACGGAAGTGGATCGGAGTGTCTTAACACTAGGTTCCCAAGTTCCCTCTACCTATCCTACAATGTGCGGGATACAGCGTGATACTAAAACTGAATTTAAATTTTTAACTAGAAATAATAAATACACAACTAAAAAGAAAGCAACTTTCAATTTAATCCAAAATCAATATCACTCACTATTCATTACGAATTTTACTTTATAGATATTCGACCCTTTTTTAATTTGTAACATTAAAGCAGTGTTCAGTCAAAATCACCCCTTTATTTGCTCAGCGCTGTCAATAAGCGAAGTATTATGTTTGCTTTAAAATCAACATGAGTTAGTCAGTCATGTCAGTTGCATTTGCAATGTAAGTTAAATAGATTTTGGGGTCTGTGGCGCAGTGGCTGATTTATGCGACTGTAATGCAACTGTACTGTATATTTTCATTTCTTTGCCCTGGTAATAAGGCAAAGTGCGGCGTTGAGCTCCGTCACTTATCAGTGGAGTCACAATAAGGCGGTAAGTGAGAAACGTAACAAAGTGTCTTGTTACTAGGTTCCCAGGTTCCCTTAGCCCACACTGCCATGAACAAAATTAAGCCTGAATCTGAAAACAAAATATTTTAGTACTATACAATTATCATCAAAAAATATTTTACTTCTCATACATTAGAATAGACATTACTGTAATTATTTATTATTAAACTAGCGACCTGCCCGCGGCTTCGCCCGCTTATTACACTATTGGATTGACTCATCTAAATACTTTGTTGTTCTAACAACATTATCATCACCTTTAAGACAAAATCTATGCATTGAAATCAAAAATTTTACTCAAATGAATAAAAAAATGTAGCAATTTTGAGAGAAGGTTGCCAAAATAGAATAATGAAAGCTGCTGTTAAATCTGGTTAGGTCTGGTTAGGATCCTATCACATTAGTAAGCATATAATAAGATTTTTTGAATATATCTTTCATGAACAGACAGTGATCAGTTACAGATTTATTATAAGTTTTTTTTTTTTTTTATTAATTTCTATATTATAGACCTATCGTATCTCAAAAACTCTACTATTTTATTAAACATTTATTAAAAAATAACTAACCATTTTATTAAAAAATAACTTAGCTTCTGT
This sequence comes from Eueides isabella, assembly GCA_019049475.1. Classification (NCBI taxonomy): domain Eukaryota; kingdom Metazoa; phylum Arthropoda; class Insecta; order Lepidoptera; family Nymphalidae; genus Eueides; species Eueides isabella. Next base: position 13,684,199 of record CM032386.1, read on the forward strand.
GGTTACAGGATTACTAAGTATTGTATGAAATTGAGCAATATTTCTAAAGTATAGATTACAAACAAAAAAGTCGACAAAAAAATCTTTTATTTCATTGTAATTCTTTAATTTGATTGTAACGTTACAATTTGCTTAAATCAATTTGACTTCTGCATTTGACCTGGAGAAAAAAAATTTTTTTTTTTCTGTTTTTACTTACTTGGGTACCGACCTGCGTCTAGATCTATTTGTTTGGCTTGAAAAAATCGATACATTATAGGTTAAGCCGTTTAATTATGCAAATAACATATATTAATAACACGCCGAAAAATAACTTGGCCCTTAACTGACTTAAACTAATAGTTTTCTTCAAATATTATTTTTTTATTCCAAAAACTGACACTTTAAGCGGCTGTGATGTGAAGTTTACAAAATATAATTTTTCTTTCTATATGACTAGATATTTCAATAAGATCAAACCTTTATACTCGAAGCCTATAAGTTTGGCGGAAATTGTATATCTTCACACTGTGTCCCGTAAATAGCAGAGTAGGCAGAGGGACCCTAGTGATAATACTAATATACTATACTCTTCCACTTCCGCCTTATTTTTGAAACACTGCATGTGTAGTGGCGGTATTAATTGTCACTCCCCTGTGTGGAAGTCCAAGGTACATGTAAAATTATATTATTACTAACTAATCGATTATTTAATCCCTACAATACATACTCGAGTAGTTTACAATGAAATGTGTTGCAGAAGTACAGAATTCTCTGGGAATGTTCAAATTGGATTTTCCAGGAATGTTCCATAACATATTTTTAATTGTTAAGTTATAAATGAAATTCCTTAGGCTTTGAGCGTTAACTTTTGTGTTAGAGGACTCGTAATATAGTTTAATTTGAAATATGTCTGTATATTTTTCTACTTTTCTTATTGAAAAATAAGATGAATATATAACCTTATTTTTTAATTAACACCGCGCTTTGCTTCGTTAACAGATCTCGTTACGACAATAGTAAATGTTTCACAAGAAAACATTAAATATTTCATATCATCGAGCAGGTATCGAACCCACGACCTAAAATTGCATTTAATTAACGTTACGTTTCACTCGTTTATGCCCATACCACGACTGGCTATACAACTATAGCATTAGCATGCAAACTATAAACTATTAGAATAATGTACATATAATATAAATATATTTATTCACTTTTGCATTCTATGCTATCACCACAAATTGCTAAAATAGCTAACTATTTAGTAGTTAAGTAGATATTCTCGAAGGGAACCATACAAGCGGTTTCAAGCAAGCTCCCCAGACCTGCATTCCCGGCATTCGATGTTCACGTTTAAGACATAAAACTGTGTAAATTACTATGAGATTTCGCAAGAATTGTGCTTATTGTTATAAAATTATTGATATTAAAGTTATGTAATATATAATTTTCTTTTAAAAATATATTACACCTAAAGGCGATAAGGGGTATACGTGTATAGTAGATTCGATGCCCATTTGAAGGAAATATTTATTTATTAAAATGATATCGTTCGTCTGATAAGATATTAAACAGCGTTGAACTCCGCTTTTAAAGAATCTCAAGTGTTATTCACAGTTTTCTTGGCATCCTGGAATTAATAAAGAACTTTTGTAAAATTTTAAAAATATATTTGATAGTAAAATCGTTATAAAATCGTTCTAGACATTTATCTATTTAAACGAACTGTCCGGGAGAATCTTGACTAATGTAAGTTTAAGGTTAACTTCGAGGTTAACAACGAATCTCTGTCGTTTACAGATCGTTATCATCTCGTTTTAAAAAGCTTTTCTTTGCCTAATGTTTGTTGTAATTTTTAGTATTAGCACATTTAATATTCTTTTTTTTTAGCTTCACGCTGTATCCCGCACGAGGCAGGGTAGGCAAAGGGAACCCGGGAACCTAGTGTTAAGACACTCCGTTCCACTTCTGTTCCCCACTTTCCGCCGAATTTGAGGCATTGCGTGTTGAATGGCGGAACTCGACGCCGCGCTTTGCCTTATTACCAGAGCGAAGAAATGAAACAAAATTAAATATTTAAAATGAAATTATTAAATATTTAATTCCCTAGACTGGGGTTCGAACCCAGAAACCTGTCGGTTACATTCACACGCTTGTGCCACTGCGCCACGACAGGCCTCAATAATATTTAATATTTTTATACTGTACATATGTTACGTGCGGCTCCGACCGCTTATTTGAATGGAGAGAACAATAAATTGTGAATTACTTATAACACATTCTAAGAGCCCATTTTCAGTACAAGACTTTCTCGATGAATAAACTATCTCATACAATAAGATTTATTTATCAGTTCTAATCAGTTGTGGCGCAGCAGCACAAACGTGTGACTGTAGTCGATACTGTGTTATATTGAATATTTTAAATTAAATATTTAATGTATTCAAGATGGAGAAAAATTCTCCTTTCTAACAAGACATGCCACAGCGTTGAGTTTCTCCACTCAGTATAAAATATCTCTAATATCCATTCATCTTCCTTTAGGATATTGCTGTATATATGTTTAACCGTTCTAATTAGATATGCCACGGCGTTGAGTTTCTCCACTACAATTTCTTCAATGAGATTTATACAACAATATGAATCGCAAAGAAACTGTACAATTCAAAGAATTATATGCAATTTCATTTACTCTAAGCGAACGTTCAGAGATTTCATTTAACATTGATATTGAAATTTTATACGTAAAATGGCCTTGTCTCCGAGAGGAAATCAATCTACTTACGATTCAGCTTTACGTAGGGTTTCGATTTATGGTAATCAACCTTAAATGAATAGTGGCTAGGTTTCATTTAGACATTGTGCTTTATTTAATTTTACTCAGCTTTACGCTGTATTCTGCACATCGCAAGGTAGGGAACTTGGGAACCTAGTGTTAAGACTCTCCGTTTTGTTTCCCACTCCGTTTTTGATGAAATTGAGGCATTACTTGTTGAGTAGCGGAGCTCGCCTTGCCTTGTTACCAGATTGAAGAAATGAAAACATAAAATATTTAATTTGAAAATTATAAATGTTTCATTTCCTCGAGTGGGGATCGAACCCACTTCATTAAATTTTCTTCAAAACACAATCATAAAACTCTTTATTTGATTATTCTTTGCTCTTTGCATCATTATTATATTATTAAAGTACTTAGAAGAAAATTGTTACAAAATACTTGGAAATTATTAAAGTTTTAACACAAACAAGTTAGCGCAAGCAATTTTGAAATAAGATACAAATTTTGTTGCATAAAATTAACTTTTTCAATTTTATTATGTAAAATTGTTTTAATGAAATGGAAAAAAATAATTCTGATTTTGTTTTCTTTTATTGTTTTTCAAGAACGTGTTGTATTTATAAAATGTATCTCGTACATATAGGCTGGTAATGAGGCAAAGCGTGGGCTTAAGCGCTGAGACTTAACAAGCAATGTTAAATCACTCTATTATTTACTCGTGTTTGCGGAACTCAACGCTGCGTTGTGTCTATGAAAAACAAATAAATGAAAATAATTCACTTCGGCGAGTCGTTTTGTTCTGCTTCATACTGTTTCTGGCATGAAAGGCAGAAGGATTTTGGTTTAATTTTTGAGATTTTGCATATTGAGTGAAGAAAGTCAACGCTGCACTTTCTTTGCCTGCTTCACGCTGTATCCTGCACATGGTGTGGTAGGCAGAGGGAACTTGGGAACCTAGTGTTAAGACACTCTTCACTGTTATTCTCCCCACTTATCTACCAATAGTAGTGGTCCAGTAGTTCACATAATTAATGCCGAGGCATTGAACCCAGACCTATCGTGCTTAGTCGAACGCTATGCCAACTGCGCCTTTATAACGATTCCCTGTATAGTAATTCTCAAGCAAACACTACTTGAGGCCTTTCACGATCTAGGGAAACAAGCAAGCGTAAACGTTGTCGATCTCAAATAAGATAAATAAAATATTAATTTTTAAATTTTCCCCGCTCTAGTATCGAGGCAAAAGCGCTGCGTTGAGTTCCGCCACACAACACGCATTACCTCAAATACGGAAATTAAGGAACGGAAACGGTGTCTTAAAGAGAATGAAATATCGTGACACCAAGTTCTCAACTTCCCTCTGCCTACACTGCCATATACGGGAAACAGCGTGAAGCTAAAATAAAGTGAAAAACGACACAAATATTACCTCGTCTACATAAATAAAAATTTTTTCAGCAACATTTCCATCACCCTCGTTATTCATACTGGGTGTAATGTCCAATTATATTAAATAAAAATGAAATAAAGTGCTAAACGCTATGCGTAGTCACGTACTCAAGTGACAGAAGGTACCTACGCTCGAGTTAACTGATGAGACGGCTCCATTTAGAATTCTTTTAACATTTCGTTTCGTTTTGTTAATGTATATTTTGAGGTCTTTGAGTTGATATAAGCGTGAAAGGTTGTGGTTCGAGTCTTGTTCGAGAATATGGAAAATTTAATGTTTTAATTTCTTTTCTCTGGTAACAAGGCAGAAAGCTGCTTTGAATTTTGCCACTCAACATGCAAATTAGGCGGAAAGTGAGGGTCTAGGTTTCAAAGTTCCTTTTAGACTAACACATTTATTAATAAAAAAACACATTAAATGAACATAAAATTAGCGACTTCGCCCGCTTTAACTTATATTAGAGACAAATTATTAAATATCAATACATTTCAACTCATATACGTTCATTACTTTGCGTGGAAGTGAAACAAGCATTCCCCCTTACAAAGTTTCACATTTATAAATAATATTAGTAAGATAATTGCTTATAAAGTATATTTTTGAACTATAACTCTTATTGTAAATAGTATTAAGATATTCCATTTGCGAATTTAAACACCGCCGCGTGTCTTAACAAAGCGAGAAAACGAAAAACAGTTATCGATCACACCAATAACCATAAATATACATTATATTCAACAGAAAGTCTTCAGTCTTCAATATTGTTGGATATCTGTTCTTAAATAACCTAAGTTCTAAAAGTACTAAGAGTTCCACGTTTCATGGAAAGTATTCGTTATTATGTACTATTCCTTTGAAATGCTGACTTATATCGTTTCTTGCTTGAATGGTATGAGCATTTTCAATTTTCTATTGAAGCATATTTCAATTTCAAATTGGGTTACGATACAAGACCAGACTTACTTTTATTGCAGTAAAAATTAAGTATTTTCTATAATTATGATGACATCGCAATTGATATATTAACTTTTAAATTTTTGTATGTTAATCTGAACGTTTATCCACGGTAATTAGAAAGGCTTAAACGATTTTAATGCAGTTTTCACTAGATTCCGGCAAGCTTCTCCTAACATTTAGAGTTTGATTCATTTCAATTGGTTCGAGTAACTATCAATATAAAATTTTTGCACGATATAAATATATACGAAATAACTGTTATTTCAGCTGAATTTTTAGTGAACTTAGACTGAAGGTGAGGAATAAAGAGTGATGAAACTGAACGCGCTTTCAGCTTGTTACCAGAAAAAAGAAATGAAGATAACCCCTTATTAGAATTGAATCTATAATGATTGTGATTAATATAATGTCTTTATTTATTACTCACTGAAATACTGTAGAAATGACATAAATCAACAAATCAATTTCGTCACATTTAATTTAAAATGTATATATTTACCAATGAATCATGATAAGCAACATGTAAGCCGAGCAGCCAATGTTAAAAATAGTCTAAAAACTGAAACCAGCCAACATTCTAGTCCAATTTAGTCTGAAATAGTCGAAAATTCAAAGCAATGTGATCGTCAATCATTGCATTCGTTGCACTATACGGCTGGTCAGCGCTTCTACCCTATACGGCTATCTCTGCTCGACGATATAACTCGTTCTCTCGGCCGCATACTTTGCATTTTTAATTTTCAATTTTGAATTCGCATTGAAAATTGAAAATATTTTCGTATCAACTGTTTCTCTATAGGGTTTTTAAAATTGAAGATTTTTGTACTTTTTAGCTAATCTAAGGAGGCGAGGCTTGGTGTTATAATACTCCGTTCTGATTAAGACACTTATGTCCTCTAGTTTCCGTCGAATTCTTGATTCATTGGACATATGGTTGAACTTAACACTGCGTTTTCCCTTATTACTCTGGTCATGGAAAAGAAAATTAATTTCCTCAAACAGAAATCAAACTCATAACCCATGCCACGACAGGCCTGAATTTGCACTTGTTTCATTATTATTGAATAAGAATCTGAGATAAATTATAACTTTTCATTTATAAGCCACAATTCGTCTTCGTAGATCAAAATACCGAATTTTGCTTTCCTTCGAATTTGAAGTATAGCGTATTTAGTGGCGGAACTCAACGCCACAAGACTTACTATACTTTTAACGTAAAAAAAAAGATCTTGAATTAGCTTTCAAGTAATCTTTCAGTTACCTATGCTTTGTTATTGTGAGTTCTATCCCCACTCTATGAAATTATACATTTTTTTTAATTATCTACTACGGTAGGAGCGGAACTCAACGCCGCGCGCGTATATGTCTCGAAAATTTCGCTGAAAATAACGAAGGAAATTTTCCTTTTTCCCTCCTGCTATTAGATACGGCGTGAAGAATGATCTTTCAAGAATTTTAATATCTTATTTTCCAGTTATATATTCTTTGGAAACAAGATCACATTAAACAAAGCATTCTAGAATATTTAATATAAGGATTCCGAGCTCTAAAGTTTTAAGATTAAGCAGTTCAATGAACGCGGCGCTTCTGGTGCTTTAGTAGAAATTCAAACAAAAAATAATAACATCAGTAATATTATTACTTTTGGAATAACTATTAGAGGCATTGCGTATTTAGTCACGGAACTCGACGCCGCGCTATACCTTGTTACCAGAACGAAATAATGAAACCATTGAATGATTCGGCCCCTGCGCCACGAGATGTCATTCGACAAAAAATGGAGAACAGAACGGAGTGTCTTAACACTAGGTTCCTACGTTTTCTCCGCCTACTCTGCCAGGTGTGGGATACAGCGTGAATCTGATATATCCCGCCCGATAAAGAAACTAAAGTAAATGTAAAGGTTATGTTGTTGTTCTCAGTCTTTGCTATAATTTGAATATTTATAAAAAATGAGGCCTCTCGTGGCGCAGCGGCACAAGTGTGTGACTGTAACCGACAGGTTGTGGGTTCGATCCCCACTCGATGAAATTAAATATTTAATATTTTGAATCTAAATATTTAATGTTTTCTTTTCTTCGCTCTGGTACAAGGCAAAACGCGGCGTTGAGTACCGCCACTCAACACGCAATGCCTCATACTCGGCGGAAAGTGGGGAACGAAAGTTGAATGGAGTGTCTTAACACTAGGTTCCCATGTTCCCTCTGCCTATCCTGCCATGTACGGGATACAGCGTGAAGCAGCGTGAAGCTAAGTACAAGTAAGTATAAAAAATCGTTTTTGCATTGTCTAAAAGTGAAAACTAGGTTCACTTTGTCCACTCCGGTGTATAGGAAAAGGAAAAAGGAATTCATCAAAAGATTTGAACCTTAGGGGACTGCCCTAATATGAAAGAAGTACGAATATCTTAAATACGCATGGCTTATACCCTAGCGATGGTTAAACACAAAGGCAGGTATTTCGATCTCATCAAGTCAACCTTTGATTTCTGAAATTTAGAATTGGATGGCAAAAATAATATTCAAACTAACAAAAGAGTATTTAACTTTTTTAATTTATATACATTTCCGGCTCTACAGTAATAAAGTTTATGTTAAGCCAAATTTTACTTATGACATGTTAATTTTAATAAAATTATGCTTTTATAAATAGATATAATATAACCACTTATTTACATGTACATTTTTTATTTACGTTTCCATAAATTTTTGAAAATACGGGTAAATACGGATATTTGCAAAATCAAGAAAAAACTACTCTACTCACTCTACTCAGCTTCACGCTGTATCCCGCTCGAGGCAGGGTAGGCAGAGGGAACCCGGGAACCTAGACGCCTAGAACCTGTAAAGACGACTCCGTTCCACTTCCGTTCCCCACTTTCTGCCGAATTTGAGGCATTGCGTGTTGAGTGGCGGAACTCAACGCCGCGCTTTGCCTTATTACCAAAAACTAATTTTACAAAAAGTAATTTCTATTTTTATTAGGCTCGGAAGAATCGGAGGGTCTTAACACTGGGTTCCCTAACCCTCTTACACAGACCCTTGCGTCTTAACACTGGGTTCCCTTTGTCTACAAAAAAAGCACTTGTCTATCCTCCTTCCCGGAACCTTAGTGAAACAACAGAATATACAAATATATTTTTCAGCATCAATATAACTCTATACATAAATCAAAATATTGATCTCCATCCAATACTTAGTATGAAGGGCGTCAAATCGCAAAGTGTCATTACAAGCTGGAACAAATACAAAACGTATACAAATCTGTAGCCTCGAGTCCTGTTTAATATAGAGGCGATGCTTCAACAACCTGTACACAATAGCGCGGTGTCGCTGTTAATGAATAGCCCAGTGATATCTCCTTCATTTAGAATTAGACTTCGTCAGGGAAATGGTGGTAGATAATAATTCAAAAGAAGTAGGGGTTTTCATTTTACTTTTGTTAGTGATTTATTTCTACTTTTTATTCATATGTAAAGTTATGAGAGAGTGATGGCACAAGGGCGACTAGAAGTACATAGGTTACATTTCCACTAAACAAAACAAAATATTTCATATTTTCCTTTCCTTGCTTTGGTAACGAGGCTTGAAATTATTATTATTCATGTCATTAAAAAAAAGTATTTAATTATTTTTTTCTTAAAATTACTTAATAATAATGAGAACGAAAGAAAATCTTTTTTTTTAATTCACGCTGTACCCCGTACACAGAGAGGTAAGCAGAGGGAACTTGGGAACCTAGTGTAAGAACACTCCGTTCCTCATTCTCTGCTGAATTCTCGAAGCTTTGCGTATTGATTGACGGCACTCGACCTTATATTATATATATGGAGGAAAATATTTTATTATTGGATTTTATTTGCAACTTGTCGTAGTGCAGAAATTGATCAAAAGTGGGGAACGAAACGGATTTTTTTAACCCTACGTTCCCAAGTTCCCTTTGTCTACCATATGCGGGATACATCTCGAAAAAATATTTTCTTGCATATTACCTTTATTTTCAAGTAAAAACATGTAAGAAACACTACTCATATAACAAATGTCTAGAGTAGCATGGCATAGCTAATCGTCATCATCTGAAGTGTAGTTTTGTTTCAGAGTCCCATACATAGAGTCACTATGGAAGGCAGTGTTCGGGGTGGTCGGCGGATACCCACACCCATGCCGCCGCCTAAGGATGTACCGAATAGGTGAGCTATATCTTCATATATAAAGTATCGGCTCAGCTTCACGCTGTATCCCGCACACGGCATGGTAGGCAAAGGGAACTTGGGAACCTAGTGTTAAGACACTCCGTTCCATTTCCGTTCCTCACTTTCTTTGCTTGTTGAGTGGCGGAACTCAACGCCGCGCTTTGCCTTATTATCAGAGCGAAAAAAGAAAACATTAAATATTTAAATTGAAAATATTAAATATTTCATTTCCTCGACTCGATCGAACCCACAACGTATTGTTTATAGTCACACGTTTGTGCCGCTGTGCCACGACAGGCCTTAATGAAAGTATTGAAATTATATATTTGATTTTATATTATATTTTATATTTTTCTGAGTGAAACCGAGCAGACATAATTATTACAATTTTTTGATCTAGAATACATAGAAATAAGATACGTGCTTATTCTGTATACCGAGGAATATATAAGATAATTTTAGTGTAAGCGTTTATAGGGTTCCGTGCCTGAAAAGTTTAAAAAAACCGTAAAAAACCTGTATCATTGTTTGTTGACCGTCTGCCCGTTTTTCAAAACTATTTATCTTGAGATTGTGTGGTGATATTAAGCAGAAATTCTTATCAAATATCTAGATCTAGATTTTAAATCCTTTGAATTAAAAAAATATATATTTCTAAGTCAATGTATTTAAAGCGTACGGCCAATTTTGCATTGATTTTGCTACATTTTATAGAAAATTCATAACCTTTACAGGATACTCCCGGTAGACTTACAGTTATGAAATTTGTCACAAAACAAAAACTTATAATCCAAATAAAGGAAAAAAAATGAAATTCTTTTATTTGTTATTTTATTTAAGTGACAAAAAAATACTGTGGGCACTTTTTTTGGATTGCTAGAACAAAATTGAACTGATTAAGATTTACTTCAAAGTAAAGCCAAGGAGCCTATTATAGGTCATTTGAAATAAAATATGTGCATACGTTCGCAGTCTCAACATTGTTGTTTTTAAGATAAATAAAAATTGCGTTGACGTACAATCCTTAAATTAGTACGGAACCCTCGATAGGCAGATTCAACAAAAAAAATATTATCCTTTGTTATACCTTGAAAGCAGTTAAAATAAAAATTAAATGTTTCATTACTAGATTCTCTTTGTAAAACCCCAAAAAAGTGAAATTTCAAATTTTGGATCTCGTCATTTGAGTGGCCACAGTCAAGAAATATTTTTTCTCTTAAAAAAAAATACAATTTTTCCTAATACTAAATTTAAATTTGAAAAGCATATACAAAAATTATACATTGAACGTATGGTTTGGTTGGCCAGAGCGCTTGGACGGTATCCAAGAGGCGTGGGTTCAAATCTTGCTACGTTCAAAATTTTTATACGTTTTTTAAAATTTAATTTAATACGTAAAAAGTTGCACAAAAATGTAAGTTTCGTAAAAACCGTCTTTTTCGACGTCGCGGACAAACATCGAGGCAAAGCGTGGCGTTGAGTTCCGCCACGCGTACGTAATGCTTTAACATTGTCTTGTGAATCTTAATACTAGGTTCCCAAGTTCCCTAAGTTAAGTGTAAAACTTCACAGCTAAAAAAATAACAGTTCTTTTTGCGGAGTTGATTATTCGCGTTATATACTTATAAATATAATGCACAACGCCTGCATCCACAGCTCGTACAACTTGTGAAATTTTTAATCACCGATAATCCTTTTAAACTATGTTAGTAAAGTGTTGCCGAAAATATTGCCAGCGTTCAATATTCTATATAATATTCTATTTTGTACGAAGTTTTATGAAAGCTCTAATTAATACAGTATTTGTTATATATATATTTTTTTATATCATATAATTATAAATAAAAATGAGGACAGACGTGGCTAAAACAAATTATAGGTTCGATTCCCATTGGAAGGAATGATATATTTTTTTATTTTCATTTTTCTCGCTCCAGTACCCAATTAGAAGCGCGGCGTTTAGTTCCACCACTCAAAATGCAATGTCTCAATTTGGCGGAAAGTGGTAGTGGGGGTAGACGCGGAAGTTAAGCCTTAAGTGGATCGGGATATCTTTATCACTCTATGGCAATTAAAAGATAAATATCTCTTTTTACTATAACTATTTTTTCATTCTTTACTAGTTTTTTAAATAGTAGCGCTATTTGAAAAACTTTTATTTAAACATTTTGTATATCGACTCGTCTATGACCAATATTTCTTACATAATTTAAGAAAAAACTGAAAACTGCTCTTCAAAATCGTAGATATTTTTTAACAAACATAGCTAAGAACCACCGCAACAAAAGTACAGACATACAAGCAGGTGATTTTTTTTAGAAGATTAATGTTTTCTGGGCCATTTTATCCTTAATTATACGAAATTTATTTTTTTAGCTTCACGTTGTATCCCGCACGAGTCAGGGTAAGCAGAGGGAACCCGGGAACCTAGTGTTATGACACTCCGTTCCACGTTCCCGTTCCCCATTTTTCGCCGAATTTGAGGCATTGCGTGTTGAGTGGCGGCACTCAACGCCGCGCTTTGCCTTATCACCAGAGCGAAGAAATGAAACATTAAATATTTAAATTGAAAATATTAAATATTTCATTTCCTCAACTGGGGATCGAACCCAGAACCTGTCGGTTACAGTCACACGCTTGTGCCGCTGCGCCACGACAGGTCTTAAATATTAATATTTCAATATTAATATTATTATTGAAAATGTTATATATTTCACATCTTCGAGGGATCGAACCTACAACAGTCACAACCTTGTCCCCTTGCGCCCCGACAGGCCACAAAAACGTTATTTTTTTTAGTTCCCATAAAACGCAAAAACCGTTCATTATACCACACGTGTTAAAAATCGGGGCTGATCGTTTTTATACATACCGAGTATATTAAATTACATATATCACTTACTTAACGCGTGGATTATTCAACAATCAATCATTGTCTTTGTTTAGATACTTTTATTAACTTAAAAAAAGTTCTGTGAGAATTGGCCTGTCTGTTTTTGTGTTTGATTGTGATACTGTAGCTCGTAAAATACGTCTAATAGAAAGTCTTATTTAACGCGGCGTTGAGTTCCGCCACTCAACACGCAATGCCTCAAATTCGGCGGAAAGTGGAACGGAGTGTCTTCATACTAGGTTTTCAAGTTACCTCTGCCTACCCTGCCATCTGCGGGATACAGCGTGAAGAGGAGTTTATCGCTTTGGTTCTTAGCTAAGTTTGATGAAAATCAGCTAATCAATTTGCCGAGACAAGTAAGCCCCTACTTTATCTACGTAACAACTTGAAGCTGTATTATGACACAAATCGCTCAACGTCTCGCCTTGTTAATACAGAGAAAAAATAAAAATATTAATTATTTCATTTCCTGGACTGGCGACTGAACCCAGAACCTCCCGCATTTTAAGTTGAACTCTTGTACCCCTGCACTACGACAGACTTCTATCAATTATAATGCAGTAATTTGTTTCCAACATTACGTAAAAGCCATCATTGTCTGTAGATATCATACATATATGTATTTAGAAATTACTCACTCACTCACTCAGTTTCACGCTGTATCCCGCACAGCGCAGGGTAGGCAGAAGGAACTTGGGAACCTTGTATTAAGACACTCCGTTCCACTTTCGTTTCACCACTTTCGCCGAATTTGAGGCATTGCGGGTTGTGTGGCGGAACTCAAAGCCAATTTCCTCGAGTGGGAACCCACAACCTATATATATATATCGTTTACAGTCACACGTTTGTGCCGCTGCGCCACGGCAGGCCTCTATTTAGAAATTATATTATAATTAAAAATATGTCCATGTACGTATGTTTTTAAACTAAATTACTCATTTAAATCACATTATTCATTTTCTCGCTCCAGTAATGGCAATACGCGGAGTTGAGTTCCACCGCTCAACACGCTGTGCCTCAAATAATCCAACTTGGTAGATCGGGAGTGCCAGTTTCCAATTTCCTTAACTAATTAACCAGAACGGAGTGTACTATCACTATCTTCCTAAGCTCCCTCTACTTATCTTCCTAAGTAGATTATTCAATCAAGAACAAATCACAACCTTCCATAGACTATACAAAAAATATAGAAACGACAACTATTGTTCGATCCCGTTTTACTATCTTCAATAGTCGTAAAAACTTTGTTGATGTACTTCCCGTTCTAAGTTCCGGATTGCTTCACCAGTCCTTACATTCGAATCGCTATAAAAGCACGAATCTTTATGTAAATTTGAACACTCGATGTTTTGTGAAGGAATTAAACTTTGATATAAACGGTTAAGGCGATGTTAACAATGGTATCTAAATATATATGTTTTGTCTGGATATAGGAGAAGGTAGGTAGGTAGTGGGGTGGCGGCGTTGAGTTCCGCCAATGCCTCAAATTCGGCGGAAAGTGGGGAACGTAGTGTCTTCACTGAAGCTAGGTAGGTAGGTAGGTAGTGGGAACTTGGGAACTCAATGGTAAAACACTGCGTTCCAATTCCGTTCCTCACTTTCTGTTGAATTTCAGACATTGCGTGTAGAGTGGCGAAATATAACACCGAGCTTTAAAGCGATTAGAACAATGGTATCTGAATATTTTGTCTATACATAGTCTATACATAGTATTTTGTCTATACATAGTATCTTGGATATAGCAGGATAGGCTTCTGCCTTTTAGGTTCCCGATTTCCTTCTGGAACCTAATGATAAAACACTTCAGTCACAACCCCGCTTTCCACTGAATTATCGAGATTGTATGTTAAGTGTCGGAACTAAACGCCGTGTTTTACCTTGTTATCAAAATGATAATAGAAAAATATTGTATATTATTTATTACCAATCGTTACAATGTCCTCGGGTTCAGAGACTTCGATATAATAACGGTTAAGGCGTTAGGAACAATGGTTACTAAATACATGGTTTATCTCTCGAACAGTCGTTAATTTTATAAGGCAATTAGTTTTCTAAGATTTGATTGTTCTGGATCATTCACAATTTCAAATTTAACAAAGTAATTTTAAAATAATAAAAATACCCCATTAAAAAAAATGTCTACCTTATTTTGGTAAAGAGCTTGCCGCTTTCAACTGATTATATATTTCATAAAACATATTCAAGAACGATCGCGTTAAACAAGGCCTCCGAAAAAACCGCATCCAAATCGGTTCATTCGTTTAGGAGCTACAGTGTCACAGACAGACAGACAGGTCTTACTAACCTTTTTTTCGTCAGGACCAAAAATGATGCAGATTATACTAAAGCATGAGTTAATTTACCTTTTTTAGTAGGATTCTTCTTATTCTCTCAATAGGATTTAAAGCAACGGCTTTTTAAATGTATGTCCGTTAGTTTGTGTGTTCGGACACGTTAATCTCAGAAACGACTTAATAAAGCTTTTACTATTGTTTGTTAGCAAAAATGGTTTATAAATAGAAAAAGTACATCAATCTCCCAATTTATCCACGCAGACAAAATTGCATATATAACTAATATATACTTATAATAAATGTGTAACCGATCACTGTCTGTACATAGAAGGATTTACAAAAAAATGGCACGATCGGAATGCCATAATCAAAAAACCATATCATACCTTTGTACGTGCTAAACTCACGACGACTCACCAGTAAGTAAGAAACGACTCACCAGTTTTTAATATGGTGTTCGTTATTATATTTAGCAACCTACCTTCAATATTCAGCTTTATTTATATAAATATATATATATATATATATATATATATATATATATATATATATATATATATATATATATATATATATATATATATATATATATATATATATATATATATATATATATATATATATATATATATATATTGTAAGGTTCCCTTATTTAGTGTTAAAATAAAATTATTTAAATTATCAAATTTACTTAATATTCTAACATTTTTGTGACGCCATGAGTTGGCAACACCGCGGGTGGAATCGGACGGTCGGCAGATTGACTCGGGGCAGTCAGTGTTAAGAAGTGATAACGAATAGTCGTGTAACCAAGTGTAGTTTCTAGTTGAGTACCGAAATACAGAAAGTGAGAATTACACCGAAGAAGTTTTATTGAAGTCACCCTACTAAGTTTATACTTCAGAAGTGTGACGTTATCCACGCTCGCAAAAACGTAAGTACCATTGATATTGTAATAATTTACTACGAATTTATATATATTTTCGCCATAGTCACCCTAATTGGTTAAGAGATAATGTGGATGTAATAAAAACTATAAATTAGAAATTTAATTAATTTTAATTTAATTTAAAAGAAAGAAATCTTTTTAGAGGGTAGGCATTTAATATGGGTATACTGTATAAACCGTAATAGAAAACACATAAATAATCAGACAGCTAATATATCACAAGGAATATTGTGAAAACTTTGATTACTGATTTGAATAGTCGGGCAGGGTCAAATTCAGATTACGTTTAAATGTGTTTGTATAGGTATGGGGTTATTGAAAGCATATTTTACGTTAAGTTTGCGAAATAAATGATATTTAGTTTTACAAAAGCTTTAGTATATTCGCCACAAGTTAAAACTACACGCACTAGTTAAAACTGATTAAGATACTGATACTGTTTAATTCTGTTTCTGAGATAATGAAGTGGGACAAGAGTCAAAGGGGCCGCAGTCTGCTGACCCCAGACCAGAATTCACCTGGAAGTGGCGACAGTGGACGCGGACGGAGTCACAGTCACGATGGAAGCCGAAGTCGCGGTCCCAGTACCAGGATACGCCAGCAGGAACAACACCTGGAGCGCGAGAGGGAGCGTCTACGTCAGTTGGAACGAACACTCCAAGAAGAACGCGATCTGGAGGCCCGTTCCAGATGCAGCGAACAAGATCAGCGCCGCGTCGAACGTTGTCAGCGCAGTCTTCGTGTGGACAGCGAGCATCGAGAGCATCAAGGCGATCGCGGTCGTCGAGGCGACCAGCGTCGAAAGGATCACCGGAGCTGCGACGTCAGTACCGGACGTCGCTCAAGGTCACGTAGCCCTTTATATTCATCTAGAGATATCATTAGAATAATAAATTCTTTGAAGACTAACCCTACGTCTCAACCGTCAGAGCAGAGCACACATTCAGCTAATAAACTTGATTATAAGAATATTTTACCAGAATTTGATCCCTTCAATAAAAATCAACGCATGGATGTATGGCTCAGGAAAGTGAATGAATGTGCCTCTGTCTATGGTTGGGACGATAAAACAACCATACATTTTTCCATGCAGAAACTACAAGGACTGGCAAAAACCTGGTATCAGAGTTTAAATACCATTCTGTTCACTTGGTCAGAATGGCAAGAGAAGCTTGTCAAAGCTTTTCCGTCCGAACAGAACTATGGCCAGTCCTTGGAGGATATGCTAAAGCGTAAAAGTAAATATAATGAGCCGATTTAAAACTATTATTACGAGAAGCTAGCCTTAATTAATCAGTGTGATATTATGGGAACCCGAGCAGTAGACTGTATTATCCATGGTCTCAGTGATAGAACGGTAAAATCGAGTGCCTTGGCATTGCGTTGTACTGAACCCGAGCAGTTGCTACAGTTTCTGCTTAGTAATAAAGAACAACCATTTCAGTCTAATTTTAGGAACAGAAATGTCACTGAAAATTTACTTAGCGAAAATAGTCAAAAGGGAAATTTCAAGCCTAACATACACAGCTCGGGCTATTGTTTTGTTACAACTGTAAGGAAAAGGGGCACCTTTATCAAAAATGCACTAAGCCTCTATTAAAATGCGATCACTGCCATAAAATAGGACACAAAATCGATAATTGTCGCGCTAAACAAGAAGGACACTCTACAAAATCTACCACTGTCCACAAAACTATGTGCATAACAGATTTGCATCCAAATGATAAATTCACGAAGCAGGTATTGGTTAATGGCAGATCATTGGACGCTTTTATAGATTTCGGCAGCGAGGTTACCTTAATAAGAGCAACTGCTGCTGATGAGTTAGGGGCTATGCACGATGGGATACCTTCGGCTATGAAAGGTTTTGGGAATAGATTTGTCCAGTCTTTAGGGTCAATGACGCTGACGTTGTCGATTGATGGGGTCACTGCAACAGTTTCTTGTAAGGTGGTTGACGATAGATTGCTAGATACAGCAATGTTGATTGGGCAGTCATATTCCGAACAACCTCATATAATAGTTGTTAAGGACTCAGCCAAGCTACAGTTCATTGATGTTGGTGTAGAGACCCCTTTTGATTGCTTTGAGGACGGAAAGCGTACAATTAGAGTAAATATTATAGGATTCACTAGACTTTATGGATCATCTAGTATAAGAGCTGCAACGGAATTTGAATTTAGTGGGACTATCCATTTAGGAACAAAAATTGTAGGGAAACTCACTGATCAGTTTGTTGTATTAGGCGGTGTTTACGAGGTAAAAAGGGGCTATTTAAGCGTTACTGTAACGCCGTGTTCCATACCGTGTTTGCTTCAAAAGAATTTTGTATTTTCCCGTGCTGAAAAGATAGACTTAATAAGGAGGGTAAGTGCAGTCTCTACAGCTACACTCAATTGTGACGGGAAAACTATCCGACAAATTGATGAACAACAAATAAAAGTAGGAGAGTCAGCAACTGATCAAGACAAGGAATAGTTGTTTCAATTATTGCGACGCTTTAAACACTGTTTTTTTCTTTCGGACCTAATGGAATTGGGTTGTACCGATGTGACGGAGATGCAAATAGAATTGAACAGCAATCGACCCATAGTATATCGTCCCTATAGGTTTTCGCACCACGAGCGTGAAAACGTTCGCGACATGATAAGTAATATGTTAGATGCTGGTGTAATAAGAGAATCTGTATCCATTTACGCTACCCCAATTATTTTAGTCCGTAAAAAGGATGGGAAAGTACGTATGTGCATTGACTATAGGATGCTTAATTCGATCACTGTGAAGGAGCGTTACCCAATGCCTATTATTGATGATGAGGTGAGTCGATTGGCTGGACAAGCATGGTTTATAACACTAGATCTAATGTCGGGCTACTATCAGGTGCCCATAGCCGAAGGACACAGACATCTGACAGCGTTTGTGATCCCTGACGGCCAATACGAATTTAATCGCGTACCGTTTGGGCTAGCAAACGCGCCTGCAGTTTTCCAGAGAATGATGAATCGTGTTTTAGGACCGATACGATTTAGTGGAGCAACTGTATATATTGATGACGTGCTTGTGTATGGAAGGGATTCAGACGAAGCGCTTACGAGGTTGGAAGAGGTATTGCAACTTCTAGATAATGCAAACCTCAAGCTGAACTTGTCGAAATGTAGCTTTCTGTAAAACCAAATTGAGTACTTAGGGTATGAAATCAGTTCAGCAGGGATTAGACCGGGTAAAGCAAAAATCCGTTCAGTGACCGATTTTCCCCGGCCAGTAAACGTTCATACAGTCCGTCAATTTTTTGGGCTTGCAAGTTATTTCAGGAAATTTATTAAGGGCTTTGCTGAGCTAGCTTCTCCACTTACAAAACTTTTAAAAAAATAATATAAAATGGGAATGGGAAGGAGATCAAGAGAAGGCTTTTGAGGAATTAAAAGCTAAGTTGGTAAGTCGACCAGTCCTTGCTATTTACGATTACTCCGCAAAAACTGAACTCCATACGTACGTCAGCAGACTGGGCATTGGTGGAATCTTGCTGCAGCAGCCGCACGGTAGTACAGAACAATTAAAACCCGTCGCGTACTTCAGTCGGCAGACAACTCCTGAAGAAAAGAACTTTCATTCTTATGAACTAGAAACTTTAGCTGTAGTTTGCGCTTTACGAAAGTTTAGGGTTTTTCTGCTTGGAAAAGAGTTTAAGATCATTACTGATTGTAGTGCTCTACGCTCTACATTCCAGAAACGTGATCTAATTCCTCGAATCGCGCGATGGTGGCTCACCCTTCAGGAATTTAACTGCACGGTCGAGTATAGGCCAGGTATAAAAATGGCCCACGCAGACGCATTATCCAGGAATCCAGTCAACAATAGTGAGACAGCACTCATTAATCAGTATTCCACTGTTTTAGTCATTAGTAATGAGGACTGGCTTTTGACGTTGCAGCTGGGTGATTCTGAACTGGGCCGAATACGTGACATTATCAACAGTAACCTAGATTCAAAAGGGCTGGAGTATATCAAGGACAGTTACCTTATTAAAGAAAACAAATTATTTAGAGTTCTTGAGGGGGATAAATCTAACATTAGGTGGGTGGTACCCAAGGGAGCGAGGTGGCAAGTGTGCAAAATGAATCACGACGATATTGGTCACATTGGCGGGGAGAAAACTATGGAGCGTATTAAAAAGCTCTATTGGTTTCCTAAAATGTCACGTTTCATTAAGAAGTATGTGAAGTCTTGCATCGACTGCACTTATTCCAAAGTGACTGCAAATTAGGAAGGACTCTTGCATCCCATTGTTAAAATTGAAATACCATTCCATACTTTGCATACTGACCACCTCGGGCCTTTTGTAAAATCCAAAAGAGGGAACACTCACATATTGGTAACTGTTGATTCATTCACTAAGTTCGTGTTCATTAAGCCAGTCAGGAATACAAGAACTCAGAATGTAATTAGAGTTCTTGAAGACATTTTTGACATCTTTAGAAATCCGGTTTGGTACCTTAATAAATAGTGAGCGTAATCCAACGCTTAATGAAATAAAAAATATTACTCGTGAATCATGTGATCTGTCCTCTTTACGTAGAGAAGTTAAGAATAAAATCGATAGGGAGCAGGAAAAACAAAAACAATATTATGACAAGGGGCGCAAACCAGGCCATGTTCATAAAAAAGGGGATTTGGTTAAAATAGTAAAAACTGCATTTCAAAATGCTAGCAAAAGCACTAAGCTTTTGCCCTCATACGAAGGTCCATACAGAGTGGTAAAGGTAATTGAAAATGACCGTTATAAAGTGGCACTGATTCCTGGTTTTGAAGGAACTAAAAGTAAACGAAAAACTACAGTAGCGTCTGATCGAATGCAGCCATGGATACACATAACTTCTTTGGAGCTAAATAGTGATGATGTAGATATCACGGAAATTGATATTAACTCATCCGATGTGGATGAATAGATATAAGTCAATCTCGAGACTACGTGAGCGAGCGAGTTCGTGAATTGACTTTCCCTTATGTACAGTATGTTGTAGGTACGAGACTTCGTGAGCGAGCGAGTTCGTAACCTTTCATTGTTTTTCCCTTAATACAAGAGTTTCTAAGAGATACAATGGGTTGGTTGAGCGCGAGACTTCGTGAGCGAGCGAATTCGCGACTCTGCCTTTCCCATATGTAAAGCATGTTGTAGGTGCGAGACTTCGTGAGCGAGCGCGTTCGTAACCTTCATTTGTTTTCCCTTAATACAAAAGTTCCTAAAAGAGATCATACAATAGGTTGGTTGAGTGCGAGACTACGTGAGCGAGCGAGTTCGCGACTCTGCCTTCCATTACATTGAGCAAGTTGTGGGTGCGAGACTTCGTGAGCAAGAGAGTTCGTAACTTTCACTTGTTTTATTGAATTGTATTAAAGGAATACAAAAGTTCATAGGAACTCTTTAAGTTTAAGTTAATAGTAATTGATAATGAAGAGAATTGAATTTATAATTGCCATGTTTTTCATGTTGAATTCACATATAAATATAAAATATATTAAAAAAATGATTAAACATATAATAAAAAAAACTATACAATAAGCGACGTGAACAGATAATTGATAAATTTTATTTATTAATGTTACACAAAGTGGAATTATAAGAAAATTTAATTATTCTGTTGTATGTATTAGGTAATAAAGTGTATTTCTTTTGTGTTATTTGTTCTGATTATTATTATTGAGGTCACTAAACCGCGAAAAAAGAAAAAAATAAGCCCACCGAGGTTTTCTTGCTGGTTCTTTTACTCGAGTAGGGCCGGATAGGGTTGGAACAAGCATAAACTTAGTTATAAGTGAGAAATAATGTGATCTTTTGCTGCTGCGAGCCAATATGCCGAGTGTAAGGTTCTCAACTGAGGCGTGTATGGGGTCATACACGTCATCAGGATGGTCGAGTGTAAGGTTCCCTTATTTAGTGTTAAAATAAATGATTTAAATTATCAAATTTACTTAATATTCTAACATTTTTGTGACGCCATGAGTGTTGCCAACACCGCGGGTGGAATCGGACGGTCGGCAGATTGACTCGGGGCAGTCAGTGTTAGGAAGTGATAACGAATAGTCGTGAAACCAAATGTAGTTTCTAATTAAGTACCGAAATACAGAAAGTGAGAATTACACCGAGGAAGTTTTATTGAAGTCACCCTACTAAGTTATAATATATATATATATATATATATATATATATATATATATATATATATATATATATATATATATATATATATATATATATATATATATATATATATATATATATATATATATATATATATATATATATATATATATATATATATATATATATATTATATATATATATATATATATATATATATATATATATATATATATATATATATATATATATATATATATATATATATATATATATATATATATATATATATATATATATATATATATATATATATATATATATATATATATATATATATATATATATATATATATATATATATATAGTTGAAATTTTAGTTTTCAGGTTAATTTATAGATAGAGTTTTAAAAGTGATAATGTTATTAGAAAAATAAAGTAATTGAGATTAGTTAATAAAATAATGTAATTTAAGCGGGCGAAGCCGCGAGCGGGTCGCTAGTCATAAATATATCAGTCGGATAAGACAAACAATACCTACCTACTCACACGAGGGAGATGTCAGACTAAAAAAAACATAATTTTCTATCAACATTAGAATTTTATTAATGAAAAGGGTTACAAACAAAATACTCATCCGAATGTAACTAATTCCGCCTTAATTAAAATCTAAAACCAAGTATTATATGAAAATAACGAATCTCCATTTACGACTAACTCCCATGGTAGATTTCGTTCAATGATTTCGTGTACAGGTTTTTTTTTCAGCTCCACGCTCTACCCTGAACAGAGGGAACTTAGGAACCTAGTGTTAAGTCACTCCGTTCTGTCCTCCACTCTCCACCAAATTTGAGGCATTTTGTGTTGAATGGCGAAACTCAACGCCGCGTTTTGCCTTGTAACCAGAGCATTACAATAATAAATATTAAATTTCCTCGAGTGGAAATCGAACCCACAACCTATTGCCGTTACAGCCTGCTTTTACCCCTATGCCACGATAGGCCTTTCAGGTATCGTATTTGTGTCATAATACCCTCTCAATAGCGTCATCCTAACAATATGTGAGAAGTGTATTCATGGTGTGTCATCGAAATGCTTCATATGTATGCACACATTTACAATACAGGCTGTTCAGTTTATTTGGCGTGGATTTTTTAATTAATATCACCCTGTATATGCAATTTGTTGGCAGATTTGTATAGTTAGTGATGATTGTATGGGCTTTATTGTATTTATATAATGCTGTGTTTATGTATCGCGCAGGGACCCGTGTGCTACTGTAAACGCGATACGTTGTAAGTTCGATATTCATTTGAAGAAATGACATATTTTATATTTTATTTTTTTCGCTTTAGTAACAAGGTAAAGCGCGGCGTTTAGTTTCACCACACAACTAGCGATGTCTTAAATTTGGTTGCAAATGAGGAAAGAAACTGTATTTATGTGAAGGAATTATCCTGACACTAGGTGCTGAAGTTTCTGTAGCAACTGCCACATCTGCCTTTGTCATGGGGATAGAAGCAAGTGTACATTAAATCCAGCATAGCCCACGTACGCCCACGTTTTGAGGTATTTCATATCGAGCGGTACTCAACGCCGCGTTTCATCTGACTGTGCGAGGCAATGAAAATAAATTTAACAGAATTCTTCATTTAATATTTTTGTACATTTATTATTTTTCTGTTCTTTGTAGAGCTGATAGGAAAATAGTGATAAATCATTCTTTTTTTTCCACTTTATACACGAAATATAGTAAAAACATATTCCCCATTATATCCAACCAACATCCATGGCTGGCCATTATTATGCTTACCAATAAATCTTTAAGGTTTTTTTTTCATCTTCACGCTGTATACTGCACATGGCAGGGTACGCAGAGGGAACTCGGGAATCTAGTGTTAAGACATTCCATTCCGTTTCCCTCTTATCACTGAATTTCAGGCATTGCGTGTTAAATGGTGGAACTCAACGCCGCGCTTTGCCTTGTTATCAGAGTAAAGAAAGGAAAATAGTAAATATTTAATTCCTCAAATGGGGACAACCAGGGGACACGCAACCTATCGTTTACAGTCACGCGCTTGGCGTTTGTCACAACAGGCCTTACAAAGTAAAAATTTACTCATACATTTTATAATAAAACTATACATGATATAGCAATGTCTAGTACTAAGTAGACTGGCTTTACGAGCCGACTAGACTACAGCGATACGTTTGACAATTTATTTGAGGTTTCTATGCGAGAGTTCACGTGTATAGACTTAGGCGCAGCCTTTTTGCGACTAAGAAATACTTTGGATATACTATGTGTATCTCTGTATGATTTTTGTTTGGAAACTTTAATTAAAGTATGTGTTGAATGAGTATGGTGGAACTCAACGCCGCGCTTTATCTCATTGATTTCTTAAGTGGGAACGGAACCTACAGTGGTCATGTTTTTTGTCGTGTGATTCCGGCTTAGGATAGGATCACCCTGGTACTGAGGGTCTCGTAGGTGGCGAATAAAGTGCGTGTGGTAGAGTCACGTTGCCAGTAATTGTAACACGCATCATTACCATCCCCGGCATTTAAGACCGGCGTTAAGTAGTAGTTTTGGCCACTGCGTTTCGCATTAGGTAATGCCGGGGGCCCCGGTGCCCTTCCACCTTAAAGGACGGCAACGCTCCTGTAGCTCCTCTGGAGTTACTCGGGGCCGAGGGCGACGGTAATCACTTACCATCAGGTGATCCGTACGATAGTTTGCCGTCTTTTCCATAAAAAAATGTTTACATTGCACGTTTGTGCCCTGGCGCCGTGAGCGCCTTACTTTCAATAGATATGAAGAATTTTACTGTCTAATTATAGACTAAATTCTAAAATCTTCATGTAAAACTCTCCGCATTTCACATAAGATTTTTTCAACTTCACACTGTATCCCGCACTTAGCTCACTAGGTAGAGGGAAGTTGGCCCTACCTACCTAGTGTTAAGACACTCTGTTCCCATTAAAACATTTCTATTCCCTAGTTTCCACTGAATTTATATCATTGTGTGTCGAGCGGAACCCAACGCCGCTGATTCACGGTTATTCCAATATTCTCAAACGCATTTAACCTTTGTGTAGATTCGTATATGGAATTTCGTCATTGAACTCAACGCAAGCCTCCGCTGCGTTTGACGTAACTTGAATAGAACTTATATTGATTACCGGAAACTATTGAGGTGTGCTCACTCCCTGAGCTTTGAATCTGGTATTGCTGTTAATGAAATTATATATTTGTTACTTTTTTGTCTAGACTAGTTAGTAATATTTTCACATAATATTCTTTTGTACTTGTCAGAACAATATTAATTAACAATTTATTGCAATTTATTACTTTTTTTGCTAATTTCTGTTAAGTAATATTTATAAGTAGGAGTATGCGCGGCTTCGACTGTTAAGTTATCGTACTTGGTTATCCCGGAGAAGTTTTGTATATAAGCAGAGAAGACGTGATGAATTACTTCGTTATTTATTTTTTAGAGATATTATGTAAAGAGTTGCGTAACTTAACACAGACAGACAAAGGCTCAAGACACGCTTTTTTCTTTTTCCATCCGAGTTTAAGACATTACGCGGTGAGTGGCGGTATTCAACGCCGTTCTTTCTTTTACTTAATTTTTATAGCTTCACGATGAATCCTGCAATAAGCAAGTAGACAGAAGGAACCTAGGAACCTGGTGCTAAGATAGTTCATACACATTATAACGCATCCTATCAAAACCATTGCGTGTTGAGTCGCGGAACTCAACGTCACGCTTTGCCTCGTTACCAGAACGGGGAAAATTAAAATATTAAATATTTGCTGATCTCAAGTTTATACTAATTTATTAAAACGATAATATGCAACCCACAACCAACGTCTACGATCAGAAGATACACCACTGCACCACGATGTACAATAACAATTTCAAAAACATTAAAACGGAATCCCATTATTTAAGATCTCCATGCTTGTATGTATAATATGACAGCGCAGTAGAGAGTAGCGACAAGTGTTCGCGAGAGTCACGTGTCTATATAAAAGGTTGTTTCCATTTACGTATAAAGTTTAGTATGTATTTTTTTTTTTAATTCAATGCTTCGTGCAGAAATATATATTTTAAATGCGGTATATGTGATTTTTGATCGAATAAATTTGTATGGAAACTGAACGTTGTGTTTTACAAACATTTTATAAATGTTGATGTTGATGTTTATAATTTTTCTATTGACATGATCTTGGTATAAAAAAAATTTTGTGAAGAGTTTGTTATAATAATTTTCTATAGACTATATATATTTTTTGAGACATGTCGTGGCGAAGCGGCACAATAGTGTGACTGTAACCGACCGGTTCTGGGTTCGATCCCCAGTCGAGAAATTGAAATATTTATTTTTTTTAATTTAAATATTTAATGTTTCATTTCTTCGCTCTGGTAATAAAACAACAGCGCGGCGTTGAGTTCCGCTACTCAACACGCAATGCCTCTAATTCAGCGGAAAGTGGGGAACGGAAGTGGAACGGTGTGTCTTAGCACTAGGTTCCCGGGTTCCCTCTGCCTAGCGTGCCTCGTGCGGGATACAGCGTGAAGCTGGAAAAAAAAATGTTGTCAACATTTTAGTCGACCATATCTAGTGTTAATATAAATGTAAGTTTAATTTTTACTTGATAGAATTAATAATTATTGGTTTTTTTACCTTTATCTGGTAATAAGGTAACGCAAAACGTACGCGTTAAGTTCCCTACACGTCACGCCACGTTTTTTAAACTCAGCTTTGTCTTTAAATAGAATACTAGTATTGTATAATAGTATTTTTACTAAAAACTTTTTCAATAATATTTAATAGAATTTAATTTTATATATGTATATATGTGTATGTGTCTGTATGTGTATATGCTCGTATATGTATGTGTGTATATGCTCGTATATGCTTTTATTGTTGATTTTTGCTTTGTTTTAGTTTGTTATACATTCTTAAAAGAAAAATAAATAAAAAAAAAAGAAATAAATGATTTGTACTGTCGTTTTATAAGCATGTCAAAGTTAGCCTTTAAGTGTGGTATACAATTCTTGTTTCAGTCTTTTAAGATTGTTAATATTTTTTATCTATATATATATATATATATATATATATATATATATATATATATATATATATATATATATATATATATATATATATATATATATATATATATATATATATATATATATATATATATATATATATATATATATATATATATATATATATATATATATATATATATATATATATATATATATATATATATATATATATATATATATATATATATATATATATATATATATATATATATATATATATATATATATATATATATGTATACAGCGTTGGCTTCCTATTAAATAAAATAAATTAAAAATAAAAAAAAAAAACTGGATTCTCTCTGCCTTTACTGCAAGCATTTATGGTGAACAAAAAAATCTAGAGTTAAACTATCCCCAACACCTTTTGATGAAATTTGACACTTTCAGTTAGTCAACACAGTGTTTTGTCTTCAATTTTTTTTTTGGAACGATTTCTCCCTAAAAAATTATAAAAATAAAAAAAAACAATCTGTCTCATCTCTCACAACCCTATAAACGTCGCTAGCGGTACATATATCCCTATCATAATTACTGATAATTTACACGATGCATTGCCAATAGTGCGTTTCGTCTGACGTGACGTGAATACATTCCACATTGTATCCATCCATTCCATCTGTACCCTGTCCATAGTCTGCCCTAGTCTGAACCATGTAGTCTGCCCTAGTCTGTACCCCAGCCTGTACCCTAGTCTACAGATGATACACTAGATACAGCACTAAACCTGAATATAAACTATAATCTGATACAAAGAGGCTTGCGTCTGCAATTAGAGAATCTTGCGTGGAATGATACGACGACGGTTTGTTAGTTTGGTTTCACATAATGAGGTGCTATTTTTTTCTTTTTTTTTCCTTTTTTTTTGCATCGGGTTTTTAGTTAAGTCGTGAGATAGAATCGTGGGGAGAAAAATTCGACTGTAAACCCGACGGTTATGGATTTGATGTTGCCTCGAATGTTCTATATATGATTAATTTATTTTCGTGACCCTTCTTGTAGATAAGCGCACTATTGTATCCACTTTTCAATATATAATCACTCAAAAATTTTGCAGAAATGGGAGAACGGAGTGTTTTAACACTATATTTTTTTCCTCATATTGCTATTGCTATTTATACGTAAAAGCTTAATGTCAATTACTTAGTTATGTAGACATGTAAAGTAACTGACATCAAGACAAACCAAATGTTTATTTAATATTCGTAGACTTTGTAAAAAAATATATATATGTATATAATTAATTTTAAAAAGAAATAGTTACAAGCTTAAAGGCAATATTTGATATTGACTTTTTGTAATTGTATTTCTAAATGTAGATCTTCTTTATAGTAATAAAAAAGAAGTACAAAGAGTATATAAATTATATATTTACTGATTTTTTTTTAATGTTTTTTTTTAAGTGATAAAAATATTTAGTTTTTTTTAAAAAAACATGTCTTATTCCCAAGCGCAATGAACACAAACCTAAAATTAAACATTTAAATTAAATTACTCAACAATTAATGGAATAAATAATAAATCACAGTACAACATAAAGAAAAATATTGAAAAAAAACTTTCAATTTTAAACCAAAAAATGATTGAAAACGTGTTTACAGACAAACTTTTAGTCCGTACCAATTTATTAAGAACGACGAAGTTATTAAATAAATACGTACAAGTGCAGTGTAGGGTTACTGCGTTGATATAGACTGTTACTTGATATAATACTGCCCCTTGTTGCAAGCACCGAGTATGGCGGAATCCGCTTTTGTCATTTCAAATTGTTAAGCGTATAGAGCTTTGTCGTTACTTACTAGTGATTTAGAGTTTGCCAGTGTTGTGCTTTAATGGAGGGTGTAGGTTCAATTTTTGTATGTAAATGTGGTTTTTTTTTTTGATAATTTTTCACAGAGGATGTTAAGCAAAGACTCTCCGTTTCTCACTTTTAGTGGCGGAACTAAACGCCGCGATTTACCAGAGCGAGGAAATGAAAATATTAGTTATATTTCATTTCCTATTGTATTTATAGTCACATGCTGGTGCTCCTGCGCCACGAAAAAAAATACAAGCTTGTTAAATTTATTAATATTTTAAAAGGTTTATTACAGAAGATGTCGCGGCGCAGCGGCACAAGCGTGTGACTGTAGACAACCGGTTGTAGGTTCAATCCCCACTCGACTAATTGAAATATTAAAAATTTTCATTTCTTCACTCTGGTAACAAAGCACAGCGCGGCGTTGAGTTCCGCCACTCAACACGCAATGCCTCGAATTCAGCGGAAACTGGGAAAGGATGTGGAACGGAGTGTCTTAACACTAGGTTCCTAAGTTTCCTAAGTTTACCTTGCCATATGCCGAATACAGTGTGAAGTACATTTTTAATACACTATAAAATAATTTTATATATTCTTTTCTTTTGCACTACATTTTTATTTTATTATTTCCGGCGTTATCACGTGTCAATTCCGAACTCAAACGTTAAGTGGTGATAACAATCACATTACAAGTCGGACAGTTTCGAAAACATCAATTAATCTTATTTAAATATCTTAAGTGCATTGTATTTGGCATCTAAATAGGAAAATCTCCTAACAAAGATGCTAATATCAAATATATTGTAGCAAGATTATGAAAGTTACGACGAAGCTTGAAAAGATCGTATGGCTTATAGTACGTGTGGCATTAGTGGTGTGCTTGGATTCCTGGATTCAAATTCCTGGAGGCGTGGATTCAAATCTTATGTATTCAAAAACAATACGCTTTTCTAAGTAAACTTATTTTGTCCAAGAACTGACTGACTCAACATGCAATGTCTCAAATTCGATGGAAAGTGGGGAATGAAAGTGGAACGGAGTGTCTTAACAATAGGTTCCCAAGTTATCTCTGCCTACCCTGCCGTGTGCGGGATACAGCGTGAAGCTGAGTAAAACTGACTGTAAACGTGATGAGTTTGTTTTACTCGCTCTTATAGACATAGCGCAGTGTTAAGTTCCGCCATCCCGCCATCACCTACCAGGGTATAATATTTGAATGAGAAAATCAATTTATTTCTCTGAAGATAAAATTAAATGAAATTTTAGAACCATATCTCGAAATATGAATATCTAAGAGTATTATGTCACTCGATAAGGAAAAGATAACCTTTGGTTAGAGTTCGCGGGTGGTCGTTGGAAGTGTCAAATATTAATAAATGTACAGAACTAATAACCTATTAACTATTTTCATACGTTTATAAGAATATAGAAGAAGGAAATATTTAATAGTACAAAGAAACAAGTATTTATTGTTAATAAAATCTTCTAGAGGATGTTTGTTAATGTAATCGAGCCTAAAATAGTGTTTTTTTTTTTTTTTTGCCTGTCTGTTTATACGCGCCAATCTCAGAAACTAACCAGATTTAAATGCAGATTTCATTTTTATATTTTGCAAACTTCCTTAACATTTTATATTTATTAGGTCTGTTAAAAAAATAAAAAGTTATGTCAATTTAAAATATTAAATTCGGCAAGATTGATACATTTTTTTTTATTAATTGAGTAAAAATTTAGTTTTCAACGTACAGATGGTATTTTGTAATATAATATAATTAGAACAAGAAAATAATTGATATAAGTAAACAATATTAATTAATTAAAGCGGGCGAAGCCGCGGGCAGGTCGCTCGTATAAAAATATAAGCTAAACTTTTGGTATTATTTCTACCTGCATATGCCCTATACCTATATAACTAACAACTTAATAACAATCCAGAGGAACTAATAAATATCGTTCAATATCCGTTAGAGCTTTTATTAAAACCGGAAACAATTTCTGTAGTATTCTGAATACGCTTATGTTTGCCATTTATACCGTTTTCTGTTTCTATGATAAATATATATTAATTTTACCTTGTTGTGACTATAAATTCGTGAATCTTCGCAATGGTTGCGGGTTCAAGTCTTATTTAGAGTTACCATTATAATAACATGCTGTTATACTTCAGTATGTATTTGATTTATGGCTTACCCAGAGGGTACCTAGCGTTTAGACACACTATTCTCCACTTTTTGCGAGAGGAGACATTGCCTCGTTATCGATTTCTTGAGGCATTGTGTGTTGCGTGTCGGAGCTAAACACCGCGATTTGCCTCGTTACCGAAGCGAGGAAATAAGGAAAGATAAATATAATATTTCTACAAGTCAACAAGAAATCAAAATGTCTTAGCACAGTAAACCAAATTGTATATAAAAAATGCTGAAAATTAACGAAACAACTACGTTGATCTGTAATAAGTTTTAATATTAATTATTTTAGAGTGGGCATCGAACCTAAAACTTGTCGCGCTTACAGTCACATGCTATTACCGCTGCGCCACGACATGCCATTAATACTTCCGTCTTAATATTTCTTGAGGAAGAATTCACTTAAATCGATAAAGATAAGTATTTAATGATGACTACTTGTCCAAAGCAGATAAGACTTCGATTAATTTTGCTTTGATTTTGATCCTAGCAGAGCCTTCAGAGCATAATGGGGAAGTCAGGGAACCTGGGAACATAGTATAAAGACAAGCCGTTTCTATTAAAACATGTCCGTTGCCCAATTTTGTCTGGATTTCAATTTATTATATTTGTAAATGCAAGGTAGTTATTTTGTTGGATTTCAGAACATAAAATGTGGTATGATGTTCGCGAAAACATAGTGTTAAGACACTTCGATTTCTTCTTTTCTTTTAGAAAAAGGTTTTTTTTTTTTAATTCTTCCCATTGCTAACGAGGCAAATCGCAGTGTTGAGTTCCGTCACTCAACACGCAATGCCGTAAGACATCAGCGGATAGCGGGAATCGTTGTGTTTTAAACATTGCCAACCTTTACCTGTATTTCCGTGTTAATTACTTTAACTAATCTATTAATCTTTGAATAACATGACATCTGTAATACAATACTGCTGTAATGAATTTTTAAAATGCCAATAGTGTGAAAGTCTCTGTAAAAAATAAAATTTATGTTTTTTGGGGTGTTCACACATTATTAATAAGCCGTGTGGCGTTGCGTAGCGTTCACTTTGTACCGTTGTAACGGAATAAGGGACAAGAGAATAGCGATTTTGAGTTTAACGCTGTGCCCCGCACGAAGTTAGATAGGAAGAGGAAACATGGGAACCTAGTTTTAAAATATTCCGGGTTCAATAAGGAACTTCTGTTCCCCAGTTTTTGCGAAATTCTACAGCATTTCTTATTGAGTAATTCAATGCCGTGCTTTGTTTCATAAACATAGGCAGGAAATTAAATTATTAAATATTTCGTTATCTTGAGTAGGAATCGAACCCACAGCTGGTCATGTTTATGCACTAATGATGCAATATTGAGTTAAAAAATGTGTATATGTTTAATTAGTTATTCAAAATAATAACTAACTATTTATAATTTTGAATACGTCGCTTTGGTATCAAAAGAACTTGCGACGTTGAATTGAGTTATTCAACACGTGATGTCTAGAAAATTGTGTGAAAAACGGTATATTAAATGCCTTAGCACTACGCTCTATTTATCGTGTTATATGCGAGATACAGGTGAAAGGTTAAAAAATCTTGTCTAGAGGCGGAACTCAACGCCGTGCTTTATTTTCTTACTAAACAATAAAAAAATATACCAAATTAAAATCAAACCCGGGAATATTACGCTTATGGACAGAACAGAAAAATATTAAAAGCATATAATAAAATCGCTTCTCCTATCACTTACACCACCACCCAACACACGTGCATATGTTTATTATACGCTGTCATCGAAAACGCCTGGACTCATGTGAAATGCATTCATTTTTGAACGTATTACCGACGTCGAATGTAAAAATATTTATATTTAAACCATATAAATATGTTTGTATGTGTATGGGAGAGCATCTG
Source organism: Eueides isabella (assembly GCA_019049475.1). Lineage (NCBI taxonomy): Eukaryota > Metazoa > Arthropoda > Insecta > Lepidoptera > Nymphalidae > Eueides > Eueides isabella. Next base: position 13,716,833 of record CM032386.1, read on the forward strand.
TTTGATCTACTGAACCATGCAAACGTTTAATGGTTTTTACCTCACATTTTGATAGTAAATAGTCCCTATTATACGTATGACTGAACTTGGCTACATTAATTACTTGCTTGCCCAAACTGTAATTAACTTTTTCGTTGAATTTTTTTTTGAACATATATATTTTAAATGTATATTTATATTGAAATAAGGTAACAATATGATTTAATTATAATTTATTCCTCCATTTTTCATACAATCTTAAAAAAAATCTTACTTTCCTTCCAATCTTTCAGACATTGCATGTTTTAGTATCGGAACTCAACGTTTCGTTGTTGTTTACGACAGACCTCCAGCAGAAATAAATGAAATAAATTCATTCGCCAAGTAGGTATTGAACGTACAATAACCGCGTTTACGGACTATCTTACCATCGTTAAGATCGAATCAAAAGAAACGATCAAAGTCTATTTTTACTTCACACTGTATCCCGCACGGCTTATGATAGGCTGAGGTTATTAATATATGTTAGTATTTAAGTATTTACTTGATAAAACTAGGAAATTAAAATAATAACACGAACTGAGTAAATCGACGGAAACAGTATATATATTTTTCCACAAAAGGTTACAGTGGCAAGGTTGCCAAGAAAAAAAAAAAGTGTTGACAGGTACAAAATATTATTTTAAGATGGCGTTCAGTGTTGCAATTAAATACTTCAACATCCTCTTCTTAATTGCAAACCCATAGCCATGGAACAGTCATCAGTCTTCTTCGGAGAAATTGGTTTTGTAAGTATGTCGGCGACCATATCTTGAGTCCCAATATAGCAGAGTTGAATTTCATTATCGGCAACTCTTTCTCGGAGGAAATGATGTCTCAATCAATATGTTTGCTGCGAACACAGTAAGAATCATTACCTGCAAATTTGATAGCGCTTTGATTATCACAATAAATTATGGTGGGCACATCTGTAAGCTTCCAATTTAGTTTCGACTCTAAATGCCTTAGCCACATAGCCACTTGTATGGCCGTAGCCAGTGCCATATATTCAGCCTCCATGGTTGATAAGGCAACTGTGTTCTGTCGTTTAGAACACCATGAGACTGAAGCACCCTGAAACAAAAAAATGTAGCCCGAGCATGATCTCCGGTTGTTAATATCAGAAGCCCAATCTGAATCACAGTAGCCAAACACTCCTCTTTCATCTTTATCTTGGCAAAATTTTAATTTATAATCCTTAGTTCCTTTTAAGTAGCGTAGCACTCTTTTTACTGCCAACCAGTGTTGTGTTTCTGGTTTGTTGTTGAAACTACTCAATTTGTTTACAACAAAACAAATATCTGGTCTTGTTCCTTGTGACAAGTAAAGTAAACTTCCAATGGCTTCTTGATAAGGTGCATTACTAATAATATTATTTTCATCTTCTGTGCTGATCAATTTGGAACTAAGATCACAGGGCGAATGGACTGGATTACAATCTGTCATATTGAATCTCTGTAGGATTTTTTCTATATAAGCAGTCTGATCAATATAAATTTGGTCTCTGCCCGCGTTTTGACTTATCCTCCAGCCAATAAAATAATTGACAGGTCCAAGTGATTTCATTTCAAATTTACTATTAAGTTGTAGCTTGATCTCTTTACCTTTCTCTTCATTATTATAAAAAATTAATAAATCATCAACATAGATCAATATAAAGATGATGTTTCCATTATCATTTTTGTAGTAAATACATGGATCAACAGACGTACTTTCCAATCCTAACTGTTTGAGAACAGAAGTAAGTTTCAGATTCCATTGGCGACTCGCCTGTTTTAAGCCATAAATAGACTTATTTAATCTGCAAACTTCTTGTCCGTGTTCATAGCCAGGTGGTTGATTCATATATATTTCAGCATCTATATCTCCCTGCAAAAATGCTGTAACTGCATCCATTTGGTCTATATATAAATTTTCTTTTACAGCTAGCGCAAACAAATATCTTATTGAAGTGTGCCGTACTACCGGAGCAAAAATTTCATTATATTCAGTTCCTTTCCTCTGTCTGAATCCTTTTATTACTAATCTTGCTTTGTATCGTACAACTTCACCATTTGCATCTGTTTTCATTTTATAAACCCATTTGCAAGGGATTATTCTTTTGTCTTCAGGTAGAGTTACCAATGTCCATGTATTATTCTGAAGAAGCGATTCATACTCGCTATCCATAGCTTCTTTCCACTCTTTTGCTTTTGGGCTTGATAGAGCATCTTCTACAGTCTCTGGTTCCTTTAATAATGCTGATGAACATGTTGGTTTTTCTTCATAACAAAAATAAGTAGTAGGTTTGGGTTTGATATTCCTTGGCCTCAGAGTTATATTTCTTAATCGTATAGAATCGTCATTATGTCTTACCGGTGTGTAATCTGGGTCATTATCTCTTTCTGAATTTGACATATCACTGCTGGCATCATACAATTGTTCCTCTTCTGAACTTTCATTTACTAAATTATCGGTATCAGATTCTTGTTTGGCTGTTGTTTCCTGTTCTTGTAAAGAAGTAAGTGGCATAATTACACAATTATTCCTAGCTGTGTGTTCTAAGAAAACAACATCTCTACTCTTGTATATTTGTTTTTTACTCTCATCATACAATCTGTAGCCTTTAGTATATTCGCAATAACCCACAAATATCATTTTAGTAGCTTTTAAATCCCATTTTCGTCTGGTTTCTTTTGGTACATGAACCATTGCGTGACAACCAAATATTTTCATGTTATTTAAGTTTGGTCTTTTACCTGTCCACAATTCATATGGCGTCTTGTAGTCCAAAGCTTTTGTTGGTGAACGATTTGTTATATATGCCGCTGTTGAGACCGCTTCAGCCCAAAAAATTTTTTGTAATCTGGAATTCAAAATTAGGCACCTAGCTCTCTCTACTAATGTGCGATTCATACGCTCTGCCATACCGTTTTGCTGTGGTGTATATGGATTACTTGTTTGATGCTGGATACCAGATTTACACAAAAACAATTTAAAATCATTGTTTACATATTCTTTTCCATTATCTGTGCGTAACGTCTTTATTTTCTTATTAGTTTCATTTTCTACTAAATTCTTAAATTCTTTAAACTTGTCTAAAGTTTCAGACTTGCTCTTCATGAAATAGACATATACTTTCCTTTTTTTTTTTTTTTTTTTTTTTTATATTATTGTAGGCAATTAGGCAAGCGGCCCGCCTGATGGTAAGTGGTCACCGCCGCCTATGAATACCTGCAACACCGGGAGCATTGCTGGTACATTGCCTGCCTTTTAGGGACAGGAATTTATTAACCCTACGCTTGAAGAGCTCCAGGTTATAGTTTAAAGGAAAAACCTCAGGGGGAAGATCATTCCACATCTTGCAGGTACGTGGCAAGAATGAACGCGCAAAACGGGTTGTTGTAGATTTCCACGTATCTACAACATGTGGATGAAATTTCTTGCGGTGGCGGGCAGTCCGGTGATAAAATCGAGATGCTGGGATGAGGTTAAATAGCTCTTCAGAGCACTCCCCGTGATAATATCTGTAAAACAGACAAAGGGAACCAACATCACGACGAAGGCTAAGGTGTTCCAACCTATCGGTGAGCATGGGGTCGTCGACTAGTCTGACGGCTCTTCGCTGTAAGGAGTCGAGTGGTTGAAGCTGGTATTTTGGCGCACCACTCCAGAGATGCGAGCTGTACTCCAAATGCGGCCGAACCTGAGCTTTATATAACAATAATATTTGGTTCGACGTGAAGTACCGCTTTGCTCTGTTGAGTACTCCGAGCTTCTTTGAGGTAAGCTTCAACTTACTTGCCAAATGGCTCCGAAACTGGACCTCGCTGGAGATGTCAACGCCCAGGATTCCTATATTCTCCGACAGGGTAAGAGGGGTGCTCTGAAACCTGGGAACTATAACCATCGGAGATTTTTTCGCGGTAAACACGATAGTTTGTGTTTTTGAGGGGTTGAACTTTACGAGGTTTTGTTCTCCCCATGCGGATACCTCATACAAGCATTGTTCAACCCGCGACACAAGTAGGGTCCTACTTTCCTCCACCTCCGCGCGAGAGGCATTTGTTCGGCCCGAGTATTGGGCATCACCCGTGCTGTCATCCGCATAACAGTGAAGACCACTTATTTTCAATAGATCATTGATATGCAGGATGAACAGCGTAGGCGAAAGCACAGAGCCTTGGGGGACACCGGCATTTATTGGCATCGTCTCGGATTGAGCTCCGTCAACCACGGCTCGAATCCTTCGATGGTCCAAAAAATTTCCCAGCCACTTACAAAGACCCTCGGGAAGACCATATTTTGGTAACTTCGCTAGAAGCGCCCTATGCCACACTCGGTCAAACGCTTTAGCAATATCAAGGCTCACTGCGAGAGCTTCCCCTTTACTCTCGATTGCCTCGGCCCAGCGGTGAGTGAGGTACACGAGAAGGTCACCAGCTGAGCGACCGTGACGGAAGCCGTATTGACGATCACTAATCAGCTGGTGATCTTCAAGGTAACCAAGAAGACGACTGTTAATTACTCGCTCCATCACCTTGGAGAGCAAAGAGGTAATTGCTATAGGCCTATAGTTGCCGGGTCGGTTCGGTCACCCTTTTTGGGAATAGGGTGGACATGGGCTAACTTCCAGGAAGAGGGCACGATACCAGTTTCGTAGGAAAGCAGGAACAATCGCGTTAAGACGGGAGACAGTTCGGGGGCACATTTTTTTCAAAACTATAGCCGGGATACCATCTGGCCCACTCGACTTATGAACATCTAGGGATCGCAACGCTCTTCTGACCGCCGTATGTGTAATATTTATCTCTGGCATGCAACTATCGCAACTGGGTAGGTCAGGAGGTACCGCGCCCTCATCGTGTAGGGTTGAATTTGAGGCGAAAAAAGTGCCCAGAAGGTCGGCTTTTTCTTTCGCACTGTGGGCCAGTGTATCATCCGGTTTTCGCAGAGATGGTAAGGCTGAACGGCAAAAATTGCCTTCGGCAGCTTTAGCGAGCGACCAAAACGCCCGGCTCCCAGTTGGATGTTTTGCCAACTGGTCACCAAACCGGCTTACAAAGTCGCTTTTTGCCTTAGCAATAACCCTCTTCGTTTTCCTGGATGCAGCATTGAGTTCTTTTTTGAGGTCGGAAGTTTTGGGATCATTGCAGGATTGCGCAGACGCCCAGGTTCTAAACGCGTTCTTCTTGTAAATTGTAGCATCGGAACACGTCTTATTAAACCAGGGACGACTTTTGCCTCCGGTGCGTTTCACAGAGTTTGGAATAAAACATTCCATTCCCTGCAACAAAACATCGGCGAGTGAATCGGCGCATCTGCTTGGATCGTCCGAAGAAAAGCAAAGCTGTCCCCAAGGATAGGATGAGTAGAACTCACGCAACCCATCCCAATCGGCTGATTGGTAATGCCAAACCTTTCGCTTTCCGGGAGGAAAGGGGACTTCGGGTCGTGACAGAGGAGCAACTGATTTGATCAGGCAATGATCAGATGAACCGAGCGGTGCATCGATCGTTACACGATATTGATCAGGATGCGTGGTCAGCAGCAGGTCTAGTAAAGAGGGAGTATGATTCTCTATGTCTGGTACTCTAGTTGGGCCGGTAACCAGTTGAGAGAGATCATGGGCCAAAGCAAATTCATGGGTAGCTCTACCCGCGTGGTCAGTAGTGTGCGATCCTAGCCACTCAGCATTGTGGCCATTAAAGTCGCCGAGTATAACGACTTCTGCAGCAGGGTATTGCTCCTGAACTTTACCAATCCCGAACGAAAGGTGCTCAAAAAGTCGGTTCGTCTCCGCGTCGCCGCTATGGGATCTGTAAACACACGAGTAAATCCGACTCTGACCTCCAAAGTCAACTTTTACCCATATGTTAGACAGATCCGCAGCTTCAAGCCCATTGAGACGTCGGCAACAAATATCCCCCCGGACGAAAAGACAGACTCCGGCACGACGTAGATATGCATGTTCGAGGTTGTACCCTGGGTAACGTAGGTACGATGTGTCGGCCGGGGGAGATATTTGTGTCTCCGTCAAAAAGAGTAGAGCTGGTTTTGTGGTCTCTAGGTGGTGGTGGACAGCATTAAGATTGCAATGAAGGCCCCGGATGTTGCAGAAATCCACGTTAATAGTAGACGTTGGGACCGCTGAAGTTGCTTTACTCATTTTTTTAACGGCCATTGGGTTTTTGGGTTGAAAGGGAAGAGGTGTTGAAATTGCATCCAGTAGACGACAGTGAGGGCAATGAGAGAGGTTAAAATATGTCGCTCTGTCTGCGAGGTCTGTGGTTAGCCAGCGCGGGGCACGGAAGGGCCCCCAGTCCCCCCTGAGAATAGCTGCCGGGGTCTACTCCGGTCTCCTACTCCGGCACGACAGCTACTCTGCAGGATTATGCACGAGTTGGCGGGACAGCCTCCCGTGGCGGAGGTTAAAAGTGATCCACAGGTTCGGGTCCCCTACTGACTCGCGGGCGGCCAGCGGACAACCGTTTCACTGGGTCTCCCTGGACCCCGCGCTGACCCTCCACACCGGGCAGAAAGGAACAACCGTTAGACATAACGTCCGGCCCTCACGCACTATCCAGTCTAGCATCTCAACCTGAAGAAAGGAAGGGAAGGGAAGGGAGCTGGAGCTCTCACACTAGTACCGGAACACGCTGGCGTTGCCCCGCTAGCATTTTGCGGTACGCTTTAATGAGAGGGTGGTCATAACCCAGGCGGACTAAGGGGTCCTACCACCATGGAATGGGAGTCAAGTGGAGTTGCAGCCCTGAAAGCACAAGCCCAATTAAGTAAATACTTGCGCGTGTGCTGACAGGGCTGGCAGGGGGTGCGACGAGCACGCCTCCACGCTTACCCCCCAAAACTTCCTACTATAATCATCAATGAACGTAACATAATATCTGGTACCTCCAATTGAACTTGTCTCCATCGGACCACATAAATCTGAGTGAATTAATTGGAGCAATTCTGAAGCCCTAGTACCAGTATTATTAAATGGTTGTCTACTCATTTTTCCCTCTAAGCAAGTTGTGCAAATTTGATTACCTTTTTTTGATAATTCAACCCCGTCTGCACTATCAGTTACCTTCTGTAAGTCTGTGAAATTGAGATGGCCCATTCTTAGATGCCATAAATTTATATCTCGCTCATCTGCTGTTGATAGCAATGCCGGTGCTTCAGAAACATTATTCAATATATACATGTTGTTGCGATGCAATGCTGTCAATATTAACTTATTATTTTGGTATATCTGACAACTATCTCTCTCAAATTTTACTTCACAGCCTTTATTTACCATTTGACTTACAGAAAGTAAATTGACTGTCAGTGTAGGTACATATAAGACATCACTGACCTGTATTGTCCGTATTATGCCATCTGAGTCTCTAATCTGAAAATCCACCTTGCCACTGCCTTTTACTGCTACTGTTTTATTGTCTGCAACCTTTACATTGTTGATAGTTGATGGAGATACATCATACATCCAATTCTTGTTATTGCACATATGCAGTGATGCTCCGGAATCGACATACCAGCAACTCCCATCCAAAGCAGCAGCAGCTGAAAAAGCAGCATAATAACCATTATTTGAATTGTCATTGTTTGACAGAACCTTTTTTTTTTCTTTAAAGTAGCAATCCCTACTCATGTGACCATACTTGTTACATACAAAGCACCGTGGCCCTTTGGGTTGCCCTTTCTTCTGCAATTGGTTATTAGGATTTTTTTGCTTTGACATATTTTGTTTATTATATGACTTGGCATAGTAAGCAGCAGAATCTGATACCCTAACTTCTTGTAACAACTTAGTTTTTACATAATCTGCAGTAATAGTCACACCCGAGCTCTCCAAAGCCATTATCATTGGCTTGTAGTAATCTGGGAGACCAGCGAGCAGCAACGTACCCAGCCACTCGTCACCTACTACAAAATTGATATTTCTCAACTTGTGAGCTGTTGACATTACCTTATTCATTTCTTCAATTATGGCGTTTAGAGCGTGCCAGTTGAGCACAGTTCACTTCGCCAATGTCACGTTGTATGGAGGACTCACGGGAGAAATTAATCAGTACAAAAGAAATGATTGTAAATAGTGATATAATACATGTAGAAAAGGGACCCAGTATAATTACTGCCTTCACCTATAACAAAACATACAAATATTTACAAAATATACACATACAATACATTATGTTAGTAATAAATAATATTTTACATAGATGTTAGTTTATAATCTAATTTTGTTACGTCTAATATATTTACATAAAAATTTACATAAAGGACCAAACACAAACATTAACAGACATTGAACATTTAGAGGACGAGGGACTTTATTGGGGAGAACATCATATAGGGGACGAGTTAAGTTGGGACAAGAAAAAAGGATGTGGGAAGGGGAACCGTCGTCCAGGCCACATTCACACAGCGAATGGTCCCTGACCCTGATCTTGGCCAGATGTACAGGTGTACAAGCATGCCCAAGGCGTAAGCGACAGATTGTTGTAATAATCCTCCGTTCAGTATATCTTTGAGAATAAAACCACGGTCGTCTAGGGATATCAGGTTGGATAAGGGCATAAAATTTACCTTTTTGGGATTTTGATAAATTCCAGGTGTGACACCAGAACTTATGCTGATGAGAATCTGCAAGGGACTGCAGATCATGAGCTGTTGTAGCCTCTTGTACATGGACGTAATTAACTGGATCCACTAACAGTATTATTTTCGATTTTGCTTTCGTATTTTTCTTGCTATCTGATACATAGGCTGGATCAGGTTCAATCTCTTGCCACAATTCTTCATGTTCAAGGTAGTTTTTAACGGCAAACTTCCAACTTTGGTAATTTTCTCTTCCAATTAATTTCTCAATAGTACCCATTGTTATTTGTGATGCCATTTTATTAAGTACTTTTCTCAAAAAACTAAGCTGAAAATTGCTGGAAAATAATGAGGACGCCGGCAATTTTTAGGTTAACTAACTTCAATCTAGGTGAATCACAGCGCTTATATTCTGAAATACTTCCCTAATATACTATCGGACATATATTGCCCATAACCTATTAATATATGTTAGTATTTAAGTATTTACTTGATAAAACTAGGAAATTAAAATAATAACACGAACTGAGTAAATCGACGGAAACAGTATATATATTTCTTTTTTGAAAGGTTACAGTGGCAAGGTTGCCAAGAATAAAAAGAAAGTGTTGACAGGTACAAAATATTATTTTAAGATGGCGTTCAGTGTTGCAATTAAATACTTCAACAGAGGTAACTTGGAAATCTAGTGTCAAGGCATTCTGTTCCTATTAGGATACACCCACTGCCGCTCACACTTTCCGCTGAATTCGAGGCATTATGTATTGTTTTGCGTAATTGAACGCCACATTTTGCCTTATTACCAGAGCGAGGATCGATTCTATGACCTGTCGGGCTTGCATACGTCCACATGTGCCCTTTCGCCACGACAAGCCCCTACAAAGCTTATATCAAAAAAAAATCTTCCGTATTCAGAATTCAAGTAAAAATTGATGACGTAGATATTTAAGTCATTGAGATTTTAATTTTTTTTCCTCATTACTTAAAGACAGGCATTTCAAAGAATTGCCGGCTCTCAATGACCGGCTCGACTGCAGTGGAGTGGTTCCGACGGCCTTTGAAACGCTTTGGGGGACCATTGGAGTACCATCACGCCAAGTTGATCAAGGATTAGGGGATGTTAGGCAAGAAACTAGTTTAATGTATTTAATTTGTGGGAGATTGTGGGTTCGATTCTTAGTTGAAGAAATGGCAAAGGGTACCTGGGAACCTACTGCTAAGACATTACGTTCCCATTAGGACTCACTCTACTCAGCTTCACGCTGTATCCCGCACAGGGTAGGGTAGGCAGAGGGAATTTGGGAACCTAGTGTTAAGGCACTCCGTTCAACTTCCTTTCCTCACCCAGTGGCGGAACTCAACGCCGCGCTTGTTACCAGTGCGAATAAATGAAAACCTTAAATATTTACATTGAAAACATTAAATATTTTACTTCTTTGAGTGAGAATCGATTCCCAACCTGTCGATTACAGTCACACCCTTGTGCTGCTTCGCCACGACAGGCCTTATCCCATTAAGACATTTCCTTCAAAATCAAGGCACATGCCTTCTTATTAGATACTAACAAATTGGGAATACGAAAAAAATATTTTTTTTAAGTGTATATCAAACCGAAACTAAACTTCTACGTTTTGCTCATGTATATTATTTTTTTTTTTTTTTGTGGGAAACAGAAGGGGAACAGAGTGTCTTAACACTAGGTTCCCAAGTTTCCTTTGCCTATCCTGCCGTGTATGGGATACGGCGTGAAGCTGTACGTTATATATATATGTTCTTACTTTTTTCAATGAACCAATACAGTCAGGATGGCCGAGCGGTCTAAGGCGCTGCGTTCAGGTCGCAGTCCACTTCTGTGGGCGTGGGTTCGAATCCCACTTCTGACATATTTTTTATCTAATCTTCAATAAAATACGATTATTTATCATTTATATATAATATGTTTATATTTGTTTGCATTAAAAAATATTTTTTTGGGTTCCCGCTGTATTCCACCCATTTTTCCAGACATTCCATTTTGAGTATCGAAGCTCAGCTCTGCACATTCAAAATTAAAATTATTCTCCACTGAGAGCGGTTGGAAATTTTTCTTCGTTCTCTAATTCACTATAGGATAATGCCGATTCATCTGGCATTAACCATTCAAGCGGTCATAATGGAGGCACTCTGGACAATGCTTTACATTCTTTTGAAATTTTCTATCAGACACGAAATAAAACGATACAGTACAACCAAGATGGAAATGCATGGGATGGGTATTATCATTTGTATTTTTTAAGTTCACACTTGGTAGAGTAGAGTAGGGATGACAAGGGGAACTTGGGAACCTAGTTAAGACAGTCCGTGTCCAATCTCAACGTTGTATAAATAAAAATTAAATACTTGTGTCTATTTAGAAAAATAAATTATATTAATTTAAATATTTATTGACGCTGGTTGTAGCGAAGGGGCTCCGAATACGTGAAAGAATCTGGGTTCGACCCCCATTCGAGGCAATTACACATTTAATATTTTGTTTACCTCGCTCTGGTAAGGCACAGCGCGGCATTGATTTCTGCCACTCAATTCGCAATGCCTTCAGAATGTTGTGGAAAGTGGGGAACAGAAGTGTCGTATGGGGAACGGAGTGTTACATTTTAAGTTGACCGTTTTGACTATCGATTCACACTCAAAGGAATTAATTATTTAAATTTTTACACTCTGCTAATAAGAAAACGCAGCGTTGTGTCAACCTCAACTGACTGTCTAGAAAAGGGGTGCAAATTGACTGACTAACACTGACTACCTACTATCTTACCATGCTGTTTAAGGCATATAACTACAAAACAAACAAAAAATAAAAATGTGATTCTCATAAAACTTGGTAGCAAAAAGAAATAAATATGGTCACAAATGAATTGTTAAGAAAAATAAAAGCTCTGTCAGAAGTGGGATTCGAACCCACGCCCACAGAAGTGGACTGCGACCTGAACGCAGCGCCTTAGACCGCTCGGCCATCCTGACTATGTGATACATATTGAAAAATTGTAATTTAACATTGATTTAAATTTCAAAAAATTTTTCTTTATTTATTTATATTTTTTTAGCGTAATAAGACTGTAAACGCTACAGGTTGTGTGTTCAATCCCCGCTCGAGGTAATGAAATATTTTATATTTTCATTCATTGGTCCTGGTACAAGGCAAAGCGTGGTGTTAAGTTCCGCCACTCAACACGCAATACCTTAAATTCGACTCCACTATACATGAACGGAGTTACTTAACATTTGGTTCCCAAGTTCCCTACACGTTAAACTATTATATAATTTATGACTCAATAAAAAATATTAGGGTCGAGTATTTTAATAACTTTGTTCTTTGTTTTAAAAAAATAATTAATTCCACTAAGAAGAGGTCAAAGCTTAATTGTCAGCGGCAAGCTTTGAGATAAAATGAATCAAGTAGTTTGTTAATACTGCTCTCATTATATTCCTTATTATAAACAATTGTTATTTATAAGTATAATTTATAATCGTCCCCCGCCCACGGCTTCGCCCGCTTGACCTTATTAATTTAATTTTTATAGCAAAAAAGTGGTTGGATAAGGGGAGTGTCATGGCGCAGGGGTACAAGCGAGCGACTGTAAAGGTTATAGATTCGATTCTTATTTGAGGAAAGGATATTTAATAAAGTTCCGCCATTTAAAACGAAATACCTTCAGAATGCGTCGAAAAGTAGAGATCGGAAGTGTCCTATTAAAGAGAAAGCAGGGTCTTGACATTGACTTCCCAGGTTCCCTTTGCTCAGCTTCACGCCGTATCCCGCACTAGGCAGGGCAGGCAGAGGGAACGGAAGTGAAACCTAGTGTTATGACACTCCGTTCCACTTCTGTTCTCCATTTTCCGCCGAATTTGAGGCACTGCGTGTTGAGTGGCGGAACTCAACGTCGCGCTTTGCCTTATTACCAGAGCGAAGAAATGAAACATTAAATATTTAGATTGAAAATATTAAATATTTCATTTCCTCGACTGGGGATCGAACCCAGAACCTGTCGGTTACAGTCACACTCTTGTGCCGCTGCGCCACAACAGGTTCCCTTTGCCTAGAGTTATATATATATATATATATATATATATATATATATATATATATATATATATATATATATATATATATATATATATATACATGTATATATATATATATATATATACATATATATATATATATATATATATATATATATATATATATATATATATATATATATATATATATATATATATATATATATAATAACTATCAGATAACAATCATAGTAAATGAACTCAAACATGACTATGGACATAAAATCTATTTCTAATGCACATTCAGAATGAAACATGGAGCTTTCCGGTTGTTTTGCGTTGTGCTCGTGTTTGTAGCGCGCTTTAGTAAAATGTAGAAAGTTCTAAGATATAATTATTTAATTTAACCTTCAAATAACATTTTTTTATATGTTTTGTATAAAAGCTGTATGATATAACGTAAAATAGAGTGTTTTAACCCATATGCGGGAGCTTACCACGTTGTATCCCGCGCATGGCAGGGAAGGCAGAGGGAACTTGAGACTTAGTGTAAAGACACTCCGTCCCGTCCCCGCTCTCCATCGAATTTGAGCTATGATACAAGCAAAAATTTAAAATACTCCTCATTAAACTTTATAGTAAAAAGTATAGTGTAAAGGTATAAAAATATATAACATAAAATTTCATTACTAAGGGTACGGTCAAAGCGTCATTAATAAACGGAACTTCGCAATTATGAATTCAAATTCTATTCAGAAAAGTTTTTGATACTTTGATCTGTTAAGGCAAAGTGTAGCGTTGGGTTACACATTCTTTTATATAGCACCTTTGAAGCAACCAGAAAGTGAATAAAGAATAAGTTTCTATAGCTATTTTAAGTTATCTTACTAAATTCTGATGCGTGAAAATACGGGAAACATACGTTTCACAGTTAACTTTCAACTTTATGTTTTTAATCCAAACTTTTGACTGTACAACGAGAAAACCTCATTAAAATCCGTCCAGTACTTCTCACATTACACGCAAATTGAGTGGAGGCCCGCTATTAAAGCTCTGCGTTGCATTTTACATGTAAATTGGGTATTTCCGTTTGGACAGAATTAAAACATTCCATTAACTAGCAATTCCACGTTTTACCAGTACTTGCCTGCTTTTGAAGTAAAGTAACTTTTGTTACTTCCGTTTCCCTTTTGATTAGGGCTGCGTATTGTACGTGTTAACCTATTCATTTCATCAAAATGACAATTTTACGCAATATTCAAAGGATTTTTCTTTTTCAATTCAAATTATACGTACTTATACGGTATGCCTTTGAGGATTTTCTACTTTTTTTCTATGTGCATTTTGTTGCTGGTTGGTTGGTTCATTAAGCTCAGGTTAGACTTCATTGCATAGAGTTTGTTATGAAATTGTTGAAGTAAACGTTTATTTTTATTAAATTTTTGTGTTAGCATAATACTTTTAGTATAATTAAGGCCTATCGTGGTGCAGGGGCACAAACGTGTGACTGTACATAAACGGTTTTGGCTTCATTCCCAACTTGTTAAGTTAAATACTCATTATTTCTAAACAAAATATTTAATATTTTCATTATCCTTCATCATACTTCGCTCTGCTTAGATGGTAAAGCGCGGCGTTGAGTTCCGCCGCTCAACACACGATGTCTCAAATTCGTCGGAAAGATGAAAACGAAACAGATGTTATTACTAGAACTAGGCAATGGAATTAAATCGCTAAGCGTGAATATATATAATACCGGAAATGCAACTCCCGTTGTGTTTCCGGTTAAACATATCTTTTTAATTCTATTTCCAAATGTAAATCATTCACAAAACCGGAATTTGCTATACTACCATGTAAGTAAAGTTAAACACAAATTTCCGTACATATATAATTTTCGCCGTGAACACATTATTGTACCGGCATCCGGTGCCTTTGATCGGCCATGTGGCTCCTACACGTGCTAACGTTGAGATGGTCAGTTATTACTTTTCTTAGTATTTTTTACTGTTAAATGCGAAATTAATCTTTATTTCATAAAAAATAGAGTTGTAAATGTAGATGTTTTTTTATAATGAACATAATGCTTTTTGAAAACAGCGAAAAATAGTCTTTAGAAGTATCTCCTTAGAATAGTTTTTTTTTCAGCTTTACGCTGTATCCCGCACATGGCAGGATAGGCAGAGAAATAATTAATTTGGAATGACATTCGAACCTACGACCGTCTCGTTGTCCATCAGACGCTGTGATGTGAAACGAGACGCCAATATACTTTTTATAATATTTTATATACATTTTTTACCCTAATGGTTAAACACTTCGTCCTGCTCTCAATTTTCCATACAGTGATGGCGTATTGAGTGACGGAACTCAACACCGCGCTTTGCCTTGTTTCCAAAACGAAAACAATAAAAAAAATATTTAAATTGAAAATAATTAATATTTAATTTCCTCGAGTCGGGATCGAACCCATAATATGTCGCTTGCTTGTGCCGTCCACCACTACAGACATCATTTTAAAATCTTGTATGTTATTTATAAGGAAATAAAAATATGAATAAGGATTTACGACCCATGTTTGAGAAGCGCTGGTCTACAGCAATGAATGTATGTATTAACAAAACGTTCACTGTACTAATGTACATGTGGATTTACTTATTATGAGGTAACGAAGACGATTATGATAAACCAAGTCTGTTTTCTTTATGACTTTGGAGTATTTGAATATCTATGATGAATATATATCTGAGGGTTGGCATCTGACTGTAAACATGACAGGTTGTGGGCTCGATCCCCATGTGAGGAATTGGTTTTTTTGATATTACAAATTATTTGTTTCTAGTATCAAGGTGAAGCGCGGCGTTAAGTTCCGCCACTCAACACGTAATACCTGAAATTCGGGAAAGTGGGGAACGGAATGGAGTGTCTAAATTGCCAAGTGCGTGATACAGCGTGAAGCTCAAAAAAAAAAAGAAGTAACATTAATATTTATTTATGCTCAGCTTCACGCTGTATCCCGCACATGGCACGGTAGGCAAAAAGAAATCTAGTGTTAAAACACTTCGTTCTCCACTTTCAATTAAGTATTTCTAATATTTTATATGTATCTAATATAGTATATCTTGATACGATTATTGTCAGTTTTTCGTCCTGAGTGCTTTGAGTGTTGAGTGGCAGAACTCAATGCCGAAAATAAAAATAATTATTTTCGAGTGAGTGACTCATGCTTACCTTATGTAAATACTTAACACTTAACGCTGTGCCTAGTTACCAGAGAGAAGAAATGAAAGAAATGAAAGAAAACAAAAAAAGCTATAAACAATTTCATTTGGAAGTAATCGATTGTTCTATATCAAGATCAAAGACGGACGAATCGACGTTAAGCATACTTTTATAAACATCGCGAATCTGATGCTGTCTTAAACCGGAAGTGCATCTACTTCTAAATTACTTATAAAAAGAAAAATAATCAGGCCTGTCGTGGCGCAGCGGCACAAGTAGTTGTTGTATTAGTTGGTAGTTGTGGGTTCGATCCGCACTCGAGGAAATGAAATATTTAATATTTTCTATTTCAAAATTTAGTATTTTCATTTCGTCTGTCTGGTAACAAGGCAAAGCGCGGCAAGGAAAGTGGGGAATGGAAAGGAGGGTCTTAACACTAGGTTCCCAAGTTCTCTCTGCCTATCCTGCCGGGATACAGCGTGAAGCTGAGTAAAGTGAGAAGGAAAATATATTGGGAAAAATCACTATGGTGCAGCAGCACAGCGTATGTACGTATTAAAGTACGTACGTATTAAAGTACGTAGCGTATTAAAACCCAACGGTTTCCTACTTTTCACTGTATTCTTGAGGCATTGCGTGTTTAATTGCGGAACTTAACGCCGCGTTTACCCACGTTACCAAAACAAGAAAATTAAAATAACCATTTTAATAAATCTAATATTTTATTTTCTTGAGTAGGATACGAACCTACAACCTGTCGTTTCTAAAGTCACACGATTGTATCTCTGCATCACGACATACCTCACGCTCAAATATTCATAGAGAAATATCAATTTTATTGTAATAGATATGAACAAAAACTATTTTCTTATATACAATTTTTTTAACACGCCTTTGTTGTTCGCAGCGAAATTTGGAACGCGAATTGGACCAACTATATAGGCTTGAATGTCGTTATGCTTTTTATTATTTTTAAATATAATCACTATTTTTTCATCTCCCAATAGTTCATTTTTCATATCATTCATTTGCAATAAAGTACCCGATACGACTGCTCGTTCAATATAAGGGGTAGATAATAGCAGTTAACTATAGAAATGCATATGACATTGTGTTCCAATGGAAGCGTAACGAGAGATAAAAATAGAATATTTTTTTTAGCATCGCAATGTATTCCGCAGATAGAACTACGGAAACTAGTGTTAAGACACTCCGTTCCGCTACCCACTTTCCGCCGAATTTGAAACTCAACACCGCGCTTTGCCTTGTTAACACGGCCAAGTTAACAAGGACAAGTTTTTTTAACAATTCAAAGCGCAGCGTTGAGTTAAAAAAGTGAAAAAAAAAAAACATTAAATATTTAAATTGAAAATATTCAATAACTCATTGCCACAGGCACTTTATAGTCACACGCTTGTGCCACTACGCAACGACAGGCATTGTCTTAATTTGTTATGTTTTTTTGTTGATTGTACTAATATTGCAAAATTGAAGAGTTTATTTTGTTTAATGCTCTTATTTAATATTTAAATTGAATATTTACCAATATCGCTTTAAATTTAAAAAAAATAACGTTTTTGCTTAGGATATTTTTTATACTAGGGCTATTTTGCATCATATTTTTTCTTTCGTGTAAGCGAAAGCTTAAAAACATATATAAAAGCAACACAAATACAAAGTGTCTCAATTGAAAGTCCTTACATTAGGTTCCCATGTTCCCTCTGTCTACCTTGCCATATGTTAAGTTCCGCTTCTATTACATTAAAAAAATAAAGTATATATAGTATATAGCTAACATAGTACAATATATTATGTAGCTTACAATGGGTTATTGCCCTTAAAACTAAGAGCAGGATTAGGGTCGATCGTAGTAAGGGATGCATTGATAAAAGGTCACGTTGGTCCTACAGCGGTGGTAGTGGCACGTAAATATTTTACAGTGTGTTTTTTTATATTTTAAAATATTACTTTTTCTAACACAAAAATGTTAAATAAATAAATTAAGAGACAGTTTAATATAATATTTAATTTTGTTAATATTTTTGCAAAGTAAATGAAAACCTGTTCTAGGTCGTCCATTGCGCAATGGTTTCAGCATTTGACTTTAAATGCAACAGTTATGGGTTTGATTTCTATGCGGGGGAAATATCTTAATTTCCTCCCACTAGTAATAAGCTAAAGTGCGTTTCGACATTCAACATTGAATGTTTCGAAAATTTGTTGGAAAGTGGACAACGGAGTGTCTTAATAATAGGTTTCTTCTTCCTTCCTTGCAGTATTCATCTTACAACGTAAAATAATTAAAAAAGAACTCACTATTGACAGAATCTTTTACTCTATTATAACCTAAGACCACAAAAAATATAAATACAAAAATTTATTACAATTACATATTACGTATAATGCGCTATAATTTGACATTCATGAACGAAACGAAATGATATCCTAATTATTCATTCATCAGTCAGTGAATGATATCCGTATTCGTATCGAGATCCGTAATCCTACTTCCGTAACGTTCATGATCACTGTGCCCTTTGTATATAGAACTGAATTGCCTTCAAAGCTAGTACTGACTATCTTTACTGACGTTTCTGAAAAGGTTGAATTATTGAAATAATAAAAAATAATATTTAGATTTTTTGTTTCGTCTACTTTAGAAAACAAGATAGAAAATTATTATAATTTAGCAAAGCGCCATCTATCGGTGATAGTTCAATATTACAAAGGTAATGTTAACATAGTGCTAGTGTAACTCGATAGGTGGCAGTACAAATAGATAAAAAAACATTTTCGTTACCAAACTAGGTGTCGGTAATTTTTTTTAATATCAATACTGTAATATCAATACTTACATTATTGTTATATTTATAGAAAAGAAATATATATATATATATATATATATATATATATATATATATATATATATATATATATATATATATATATATATATATATATATATATATATATATATATATATATATATATATATATATATATATATATATATATATATATATATATATATATATATATATATATATATATATATATATATATATATATATATATATATATATATATATATATATATATATATATATATATATATATATATATATATATATATATATATATATATATATATATATATATATATATATATATATATATTTATATATATATATATATATATATATATATATATATATATATATATATATATATATATATATATATATATATATATATATATATATATATTTATATATATATTTCTCCAACAAATATAAACACAGATTGTATATTAAAAAAGAATTGCCGTGGCGCAAAGGCACAAGCGTGTGACTGTTAATACGAAAGTTTGTGGGTTCAACCCATACTTGAGGAAATGGAAAATTTAGATATTTATTTCTTCGCCACGGTAATAAGCCACATCGCGGCGTTAAGTTCCGTTAGTCAACATGCAATTATCTTAACACGATGTTCTCAAGTTCGCTATACAATATATGTGCTATACATAAGGCAATTGTCTGTTAAAAATCGTATACTTTGTTTTTACACAGCATAAATCAAAGATATCTCTGAAGAAAAATTATTTAAAAAATCATAATAGCACGCTTTTTATATTTAGTCTTATGTTTCTTACACATTTAATAGTGTATGAAAAAATCCCTAGTATTTTATCTATTTTTTTTCAACAATTTATTGAATTATGTGTGCTAAAAATAATGATAATGCAATATTAAATGTTTTCATTTCTTCGTTCTTTTAACATGAAATATTACGGAGTTGATTTACGCCACTCAACACGAAATGCCTCAAATTCGGCGGAGAGTGGAGAACGGAACAAAATATTTAAACTCTAGGTTTTTCTGTTATTGTATGTAGTAAAGAAAATATGAATATATTATAGTTTGTTAAATCCGCTATGTCTACACTCCCACGTGCGGGATACAGCGTGAAGCTGAAAAAAAAACTTATTACAAAACAGTAATACCAAATTCAGTGAAACAAAATATTCTTAATTACTCTACTCACTCACTCAGCTTCACGCTGTATCCCGCATATGGCAGGTAGGCAGAGGGAACTTGAAAACCTAGTGTCAAGACACTCCGTTCCACTTCCATTCCCCACTTTTAACCAATTCGAGGCATTGCGTGTTGAGTGGTGGGACTCAACGCCGTGCTTTGCCTTGTTACCAGAGCGAAGAAATGAAAATATTAAATATTTAATTTGAAAATATTAAACATTCCATTTGCTCGAGTGGGGATCGAACCCACAACGTGTCATTTACAGTCACACGCTTGTGCTGCTGTGCCACGAGAGGCCTCAATTACGTAAGTAAAATCCACGACTAAGAATTTTCTTTAATAGACCGTCGTTCAACAGTTACGATTCCCAGAAGGTCGCAGTAATATCATCCACATCTATAAAAGTATATGAGATTGGAAAAATATATTAAGAAAATAACATTCTGGGAAACTTCTAATATTGATATCGACATATTAAATAAACTAGCTAAAAGCTACACGCTATATACCACACATGCCAGTATAGGCATAAGGTACCTACTTGGATTCTCTATTTTCCGCTGAATCTGAGGTTGTGTGTTGAGTGGCGCAACTTAACACCGCGCTTCACCTCGTTACCAGAGTGAAGAAATGAAAATATTAAGATATTTCAGTAGCTCAAGTAGGGTTCTGTTTCCAGTCGCACGTTTGTTTTTCTGTGCCACGACAGGAAGCCAGTTTCAAAAGAAAAATAAATATAATTCACGAAGTAAATTGATCTATAGGTATAAATTAAAGTCGCTTGGAGCAGAACAGTCTTTGATTATAAACGCGTTGGTTATGAGGTTGTTTTACGGCGTTGAGCTACATCACCCAATGCGCAATGTCTTGAAAATTTTGTGGGAAATTGGGAACGGAGTGTCTTAACACTCAGTTGTTTCTGTGTATCCTGTTATTTGCTTGATACTGGGTGAAGATGAAAGAAAACAATGTGTATCTGTAGACATCTATTATCAAATATTAAGTAAATGCTTATAATTGTTATGTACAGGTCAAGAAATACTTAGAGATTTCTTTCTTGTTAATTTTATTGCCTCCATATTAGAGAAATTAATTTTTTATCGAATACCGTCTTATTTGGTCGAGGACGTTTCTTGACTAAACGTCGAGTACGCTTTTTCCCACACATGGCAGGGGAGGCGAAGAGAACTTGAGAACCTAGTGTTTTATATGTGTAGCTTTCGGAGAAAGCTATACATATATAACACTATAACATTTAAGGAATTGCGTATTGAGTGGCGGAACTCAACGACGCAGTTTATCTTGTTTACAGAGCGAAGGAATCACTCGAGAAGGGAATCGAACCTACAACCTGTCGCATTTACAGTCACACGCTTGTGACCTTGCGCCACGACTGTATAATAATTATTCATACGTTTAAAATATTATTTTATTTAATTCTTCAAAAAAAAAAAACATGTAAATGTCAATATCACTAGAATTAATAGAAATTGGATAATTTTCAGCTTAGGTCTAGTGTAGGCTAGGTTCCCTAAGGTTCCTTATGTCTACTCTGCTACGAGCTGTAAGTGAATTTATATAACGAACTTTACGTGTACAAGTTAAGTCTATCTACAACTAGCTATTTAAAATATTCAATTAATTAAAACTAAAGTAACGCAGTAAAAAGTGTACATTCCTCGTCTTTCATCTTAAAAGGTTATAAAGTTTAATTAAATGAATTTTTCAAGACTCAAATAGTTAAAATTGTAAATATATTAGCTTTTACCTTTGGTTTTGCCCGCGTATATATATATAGAAAATAGTATGTATTGCGTATGACATTTGATATGTGTCTGAAGAGAATGTACTGACGTGACAGGCTGTGGATTTGATTCCCACTCGAGGTATTTCAATATTTATTTTTTTATATATTATTATTTATTTATTTTTTTCATTTTTTAGCTCTGGTCACAAGACGCAACGCGGCGTTGATTTCCGCCCTTCAACACACAACGCCTTTCATTTGGTGGAAAGTGGGTAACGGAACCGAGAATCTTATCACTATTTGGTGGAAAGTGGGTAACGGAACCGAGAATCTTATCACTATTTGGTGGCAAGTGGGTAACGGAACCGAGTATCTTATCACTATTTTCCTAAATTTTCACCGCCGTATGCGGGATAGAACGTGAAGCTGAAAAAAAAGTCAATTGGGAATCAAACTCACAAACAATGCCTTCACTGGAATAAAGTGAGCCACTGTGCCACGATAGCCTAAAACAACCATTACCCTAATATTATAGTACGATAAAAAAAAACTTCTCTTCATTATAATAACTTTAAAAAGCTAATTTACTTGAAATATTTACTTTTGGGGATTATTACACATTTTAAAAGAGTTTTTTTAACCGGATTATTCGCGTATACTTAGCAACAGCGACGAAATCGCGACGTTGTCCGTTTAAGATTCTTCTTGCATAAATTGTACGTAAATTGTAGCCAGTGTGTTATTATGATGTATGATCTATATTATTCTAAAGTTTCACCTAAATCTGATCAGCCATTGTTGCACAAATTTTTACATCTAAGATATTAGTAGCATTATGCATATTTATTATATGAGGTGTGTCATGGCGCAGCGGTACAAACGTGTGAATGTAAACTATAGGATGTAGGTTCGATCCCCACTCGAGGAAATGAAATATTTAATATTTTGAAATTAAAAAATAATTTCAAATTAAAATTTAATATTTAATGCTTTCACTTCTTCGCTGTGGTAGTAACAAGGCAAAGCGCGGTGTTGAATTCCGCTACTCAACACGCAATGCCTTAATTTAGGCGGAAAGTAAGGAACGGAAGTATAACGGAGGGCCCCAAGTTCCCTCTATCTACCTTGACACGTGCGGGATACAGCGTGAAGCTGAGTGAGCGTTTGTACATATTTTCTTGGAAAATACGCAATTCATCCGGTTACAGTGTATAATTTAAAATAAAAGTTTGTTAACTACGAATACAAGCATAAACAGCTCTAGTATTTAGTTAAGATATTGCGACAGATGTTCCGAGTTATTTTTATTAAGGAGGGTTTACACCCCAGAGTGGAGACAGACGTCTTTGAAGTGTCAATTAGTATAAAAACATTCGCGGGTGCAATAGTTATTTTGAGTAATGTTGATATTTTGATGAATTATAGGGTTGTCACATATATAAAAAAATTTTTTCTTAATATTTATTATTTTTGTAAAAATTGTATGTTAAAATTTGTTTTCATTTTATATTACATTAAGAATATTTTTATATTGTAATTTTTTTAAAAATATTTATGATTTTTATAAATAAATAGTAAAAATGCAACCAAAGGAATAAAAAATTATAACACAGCTTCAAGCCGTGTTCCACACATGACAGGGTAGGCAGAAAGAACTTGGGAATCTAATATTAAGACAATCCATTTCGTTTCATACTTTTCGCTTAATTTAAAATATTGCGTCTTGAGTGACGGACCTTAACTTTGTTTTGTTTCCAGAGCGAAGAAATGAAAATATTTAATTTGAAAATATCAAATATTTCACTTCTTCGAGTGGAGATCGAACCCACAATCTGTCACGTTTATAGTCACACACTTGTATACAGTTGCTCACTTGCCATTAGACTTCAAAATAAAATAATGAGGCAAAGCGCGACGTTGAGTTAAGCCACTCAACACGAAATGCCTCAAATTCGGCGGAAAATGGGGAACAGTAGTGGAACGGAGTGTCTTAACACAAGGCTCCCGGGCTCCCTCTACCTACCCTGCCTCGTGCGGGATTTAGCGTGAAGCTAAAAATAATAATAATAATAATAATAATTGAATTTAAATTTACAAACGAGATACATAACGAAAAAATATTAAATATATCTTCGCCCACTTATGAGTTACGACAGGCTTCATTATTTTTAAAATGTAATATTTTTTTTCGGCAACCCTACTGGCCAGTGGCATCCAACGTGACAAATTACGTAATTTATCAATTTCCGTCTGTTGAATTGTTGTTTTATATTTTGTTTTGCTCTCACAATTAGTATGCATAATTTTAAAATTAAAATTTTAACTCAATAATAATCAGATAAATGGTATATTACCAATAAATTATTTCACTTTTTCCGTTGCTCTAGTTCCGTTTATAAACACTAATATAAAATCTTGAAAGAAAGAAAAGTTGAGAACAGAGGGTGTTGACATTAATTTTACATGAATGTAGGTTTTTATTATGTTCATATCAAAGAAATATACTGCGGCGTTGAAATCCGCCACTCAACAAGCAGTGCCTCAAATATGGAATATGGAAAGTGGGATACAGAACGTAGTGTCTTAATGCTATGTTAGCAATTTCCATGTGCCTATCCTGTCTTGAAAATGAGTAGCATTTTAGTCAATCACAGTGAAGATATTCAGTTTTAGCGTAACCAGAGAGCGCCACGGCTTCTGAGAATCTCTTTGACCTCGTCCACTGTCATCAACATCTTCATACAGCTCTTCGGGGGGTCCTCATGCTTTACATGACTGTCCTCCAGTCATCAATACAGTGTTCTCGGAGGACAATCAAGATCTACCTCGGTCTCAATTATTAATCATATTTTATTTAAACCTATACATTGTTGCTTACATAAACGATATGATATAAGAGACTATTTACAATATCTCTTTTTTACTATTTACAATATCTCTTTTTTTCAGCTTCACGCTGTATCACTCACCTGGCAGGGTAGGCAGAACTTAGGAACCTAGTATTAAGACCATCCGTTCCGTTCCCCACTTTCCGCCAATTTTGAGGCATTGCTTGTTGACTGGCAGAGCTCAACGCCGCGCTTAACCCTGTTACCAGAGCCAAGAAAGGGAAATATTAAATAAAAACACTTTGGCTCTGCGCCCCGATAGGCCTACTAATAGTACTATTTTCTCTTAAAGTGTTATAATATGAACGAAGCAAGTACGCACTTACAATACTGTTACCAGTAAATCATTAAATTAGACGTGGAAATTTCTAGACGTAATTGGCCAATCTGGACTAAGAAGATAACCGTTATTATTATCTATTTGAGAGTTAATAATATATATAAGTGTTAGTTATTTGTAGCTATATAATAAGAAACGCATGAAATTCTAACGGAGAGGGACTCGAACCTGAATAATAAAGTAGTTATGTTGTTATTGACCTTAGCAAAAGCAATTAAAAAAAAATAAGTTCACGGCGTTGAGTTCCGCTATTCAACACGTAATTTCTTGAAAATTAGTCGTTTTATTCTGTTTACCTGCCTAAAGCCATAATAAATATAATATTAAAAATAAAAAATAAGTTGTACTACGCGTATACATATTTTTCGTCGCCATAAAAAGTATGGCTTAACTGGACACGGTTTCAAAAAACTAAAACTTTTGAAAAAAATATACAAAAAAGTTTGTTTCACGGAGTTAAGCCACGTGGTTCTTTTATTTTTTTAAGATTTGTAGAAAATTAATAGACATATATTTAACAACTGATACAGGGAACTTGGGAACCTAGATGTTAAGACACTCCGTTCCGTTTCCCACTTTCCGCAGAAACGCCGCACTTTTCTTTGTTACCAACGTGAAGAAACAAAAACATTAAATATAAAATTTCAAAATATCAAATATTACAATACCTAGAGCGGGGATCGAACCCACAACCCGATTGTCACACGTTTGACCCCTTCACCACGAGAGGCCTGGGTTATTTATGAGAATACTCTAAAGTAACATGTACCTCAGTGTAATATCAATAGTACATCTGTTCTAGGTGTGACACTCGAATCTGACATTTGGAGCGCGTCAAATAAAACGATGAAGAGGCGTTATCTTTGCCATGTTTAAAAGTATTAAAATGAATATTATATATAGAATATGTAATATGTATCATTTACATGTAATTATATCGACATGCCCGCGGCTTCGCCCGCTTGAATTACATTACATTTTATTTGCTAATCTCCATTACTTTCTTGTTCTTATAACATTGAAAATTAAAGTTCTACTTCATAAATTAAATGTTTGTAACAATTTTATTTAACTAAATATTTTAAATTAATGTATCTTTTTCAATTTTAACCGATTTAAAAAAAATATTGAAGCTAGGTTGTCAAAATATAACAGATTATAAATCTGATTAGCCATTTCTGAGATTAGACCATACAAACGCACAGACAAACTGATAAATATTTAAAAAATCACCATTTTTTTCCCTAATACCTTAGTAAACGTTCCCAATAACCTTTTTTATGGCATACCTTTCATGTACAGACAGTAATCATATACAGATTTATTATAAGTATAGATTAAACCGTAATTTATGAATAAACTATAGTATAATCTCCATAAATCAAAGTAAATATCAAATCTACTTACCAACATCAATATATGCATGCCTACGTCTTGCCAATTAATAGTTAAGTAATGACATTTCACACGGCATCTACGTAGGAATATTAATAAGGGAGACGGCTTCCGGCGGTGATATCAAAATTATTTACTTATACTTAGCTGTCTGTCTGTTTATCTATGGTAGTTAATATTAATTTTGAGGCCTGTTGTGGCGCAGCGGCACAAGCGTGTGACTGTAAACGACAGGTTGTGGGTTTGATGAAATTGAATATTTGATATTTTGGGATTAAATATTTAATGTTTTCATTTATTCGTTCTATTACAAGACAAAACGCAGCGCTGAGTTCCGCTACACAACACGCAATGTCATAAATTCTTTTTTCTTGTCCTAACATTAGGTTCCCGGTCTTCTTCTGCCTACCCTGCCACGTGAAGGATATAGTGTGAAACTGAAAGAAAAAAAATCTACATAATTTTGTTTAAAATTCATTTGCTTGAGTTTACGTTTTGTTTCACGCTCATAGCAGTATATATATTTTTTCATTAAGATTCTACTTCTGTTCTCCACTTTCCGTCGAATTCTGTAGAAATTATGGGTTGAGTTGAGGTGAGAGAAGAAATATAATATAAAATGTTTATTTTTCTGAGTGGAAACCAAACACGCTTGTGCCCTGTTGGAAATATGAAAACTATTCCTCCAAAAAATACTTTACTAACATGTAATTTAGATCCAGCCATTTCCTTAACGATCTGATAAAGAAAGTAAAATTATATAAAACTTGTATTCGTTAGTGCATAAGAGTCATAAATAAAACAGGCGAGCAAACTTTCCGTCATTTGCCTTCTGAGGTCACGCCGGCGGTATTCTGTAGGTTTTAAGTGAAATATAATAAAATTTAATTAATATGTTTAAGAAAACGTATAAAAATTGATACTTAGCGAGATTCGAACCCGCGCTACTTTGGAGGTGATAACGTCGAAATTTTTATACACTTGTTATTAGTATTTACCAAATCAAATTT
Source organism: Eueides isabella (assembly GCA_019049475.1). Lineage (NCBI taxonomy): Eukaryota > Metazoa > Arthropoda > Insecta > Lepidoptera > Nymphalidae > Eueides > Eueides isabella. The sequence goes on from CM032386.1 coordinate 13,744,114, forward strand.
TCCTTCATAAGGCCGGTATACCACTTTGAATATGTTAAAAGTATTTAAAAAACAGCATTCTCTCTTGCCAAATGATAATTTAAAATATTTTCCTTTGGGTAGGGAGAGTCGAAACGCTTGGATGATTTCCTAAGAGGCTTAGGTGCAAATCCTGTAACGTTTAAAATACTATACGTTTTCTAACAAAGTGATTTTCAATTTAAAAATTTAGAATAACACTTTAAACATGTTAAAAAGTTATATTCATATAATAATAGAGGTCTGTCGTTACGCAGTCAGTCAGTCAGATTTCCTAAGAGGCTTAGGTGCAAATCCTGTAACGTTTAGAATACTATACGTTTTCTAACAAAGTGATTTTCAATTTAAAATTTAGAATAACACTTTAAACATGTTAAAAAGTTATATTCATATAATAATAGAGGTCTGTCGTTACGCAGTCAGTCAGTCAACACATATCAGTGTGATTCCTACTAGAAGATTGTTCGAATTATTTCTTATATATTAATTTTCAATATAAACAGTATAATGTTTTCTTTTCTTCTCTCTGGCTAGAACGTAAAACACGGCGTTAAGTTCCAACACCAGATTTCCCAAGTTCCCTCTGCCTCTAACCTGCCATTTGCAGTATAGAGTGAGAAGATGAAAAAAATATGTAAAAAGTAAATAAAAATCAGGAATAAGTCCACGGCGGTGCAATTTGTCGGCTCGGACGTTTGGGCGCTCTACGTAGGAAATGAGCGTATTTGTCTTACCTGAGTGAGGTGTGGTGATAGAGTTGGCGTTTAAGTTTTATGAATTTATTATCTTTTTTTTTTTAAGATATTATCTTTTGTTTTTGGGATAAAAAAAGTAAAGTAACTAAAGTTAAAACTGCTGTCTGGCTAGTAAGCTGTATCTTTGGTTCTAAATTATAGTTAGAAATAAAAATTGATTTAGAAAACATATACAATAAGTAAGAAATTTATATAAAACTAAATGATTTTGAAGACTAGAAAGTTGAAGTTAAGTAAGTATAAAATATATTATCATATGTTTGCTATGTTCAAAATATTTTTATACCTAGAAACAAAGTCTTTTTGTTAGCAAAACAGAAAAAATAGTGACGAGCAACATAATTTTATGTGTCCGCGTACACTGGCACCGCATTTATTGCTACTAGTAGCATATTCATAAATTTCCTTACTAACATTTACTGTGTTAATTATTAAAGTTGTAAAAGATGAATATTACACTTCCGCAATAATTGCCTTTTCGTTTTTATATAGTTTTTTTTTTGTTATTTCTATTTCATAAATCAAGATATTATTGATGATTAAATTTTCATTGCTTTCTTTTGATTTGTAAATTTACAAGTGGAAATAAAGCAATAAAAATGTTTCTTGATTTATGAAATAGTAAAATACTTTCCTTGAATTATTTTAAAAATTTGTAAAACAAAACAACTAGATTACAAACTAATGCATACAAAACACGTTGCCATAGCAATGCGTGTATCACTTTATACAAAAGTTTAGTTATACTTTAAGTGTAGTTTTTATTTAAGTACTTGAGAATATTTCTTGAGGTCGACATGGCCCACACTTGAGGAGTGAGATATTTAATATCTAAACTTCCTCGTTCTGGTGGTGCGACTCAGATATGGAACCCTTTATACAAAAAATATCAAGAAGTTTTAGAACAAGTCCAGCGCAAATATATGCGTTCTATGCACTACAGATGTTCTGGCAAATACCTGTCATATGAACATCTTATAAAAAAATATAAAATTACCACCCTCCAAAATAGGCGTAACCTTCTTCTAAGTATGTTTCTCCATGGGATAGTAAATAACAAATTTGACTGTAGTGAACTTAGTAACCGTCTCTGCTATGTTGTTCCTAGGACTGTACACATAAGAGAGGTTAGAACTCGAAAAATTTTTGCTACTACTGTTTGTCGAACAAACGCCGGTCTTCGATCCCCGCTGCGACAAATCGTAGACAATTTCAACAGTAATTTTTCATCAGTAGACATTTTTCACCTACCAATCAATAAATTTAAACATGACATAATTACTCTTCTCGACACATAAACACAAGAATGTAATGTTTTGTTTTTTTTTTCTGTTGTTTTTCACTTTTGTTTTATTTTTGGTTTAATTTAGTAATAGGTATGAATTTTGATTTATACTTTGTACTTTAAGTTTGATTTACATATATTCACCTTTTGATTTTTTTTTTTGTAATGTTTAAAACTAACTGTTTATGCCTTACAGCCACACGCATTTCATAAAATTATATAAGATATTATTAAGTAACTTGTGGAGTGCGCGTCTGACTTCATTTTTGTTTAACCTGTCTTAATATTTCATGTACTTACTTGTAATGCTTTAATCTGAAGTCGTTTGCTTTCCCAAATAAAAAATAAATAAAAAAGAGACAAAGCGCTGCGTTGAGTTACTCCACTTAGCCACAATGCTTCAAGCATTAGGAAGAAAGTGACAGACGGAAATTAAAAGAGAACGGAGTGTCTTAACACTAGCCTCCCAAGTATTCTCTGCATTGTCTACTTTTTGCAGGATACATATATTGATGATAAAAAAAAGATTTTCTTGTAAATTATTAAACAGTATATAATCTTTTTAATTTCTCCTTCGTACGTGAAAATTTTGTTCAAAGTACATGTCTACATAACATATAAAGAATAAATTTTATACTATTATAAACTCTCACATACTATGACAACCTTTAAAGTGGAAAATGCAAGATATGCACTCGACTGCAAAATTGTATGCTTTCTCTTTTATAGAATATCTTTTGCTATATTTGAGACATACTTCTTTTGTTCTTTAATATATAGAAAGATAAATGGAACATGTAAACCCAGTGTTAAGACACTCTGTTCCTATTAAAACACTCTCCGTCGATTTCTAGAGACATTGCGTGTTGACGGCGGAACTTAAAGCGCTTTGCGTGTCTACCAGTGCAAGGGCGAAAATGTAGCAATAGAACCCATAAACTGTCGCGAATACAGTAGCACGCTTGTGCCCCAACGCCACGACTTGTCTCAAGAAAACGCGTTTAATTTTTAATTGAAACACTGATTATTCTGTCTTTTGTGCGGTGTTGAGTTCCGCTATCCAAATATAACTTTTCAATATAATGTCAAAAATGGAACTGTCGTATTGTTTTTCACATTCGTAACTACATTGTTGATAACAAATTATTTTTAACATATTTAAAGTACCTAATATTCTTCGCTTAGGAAAGAAAAATATTTTTTTTTTAGAAAAATCCGGGTTTCTTGGTTTCTTTAAACGTAGTGCAAGTTCAAATCCCGCTACGTTCAAATTTTTAAGCATTTTATAAAAAAAATATTAACAAATTTATTAAGTGTTCTTTTCTTCTTCTAGGTCCACTCTACGCCTGGTCGGAACGGATGCTTCATATAAGCTGAGTCCTTACGAGATGGAAGCTCTAAATGCGGTATGTCATTACATTTTTAACAATCAATACGTTTAAAAATTAGTTTAATAGTAGCTTGGGGTCTATTGTGGTGCAAGCGCACAAATGTGCGACTGTAAATGCGACAGGTGTCGCGTGTTCGATGCCACTCGAGGATTTTTTTTTTTTTCTTTTTTTTTTTTTCTCAGCTTCACGCTGTATCCCGCACTAGGCAGGGTAGGCAGAGGGAACGAAAGTGAAACCTAGTGTTGTGACACTCCGTTCCACTTCCGTTCCCCACTTTCCGCCGAATTTGAGGCATTGCGTGTTGAGTGGCAGAACTCAACGCCGCGCTTTGCCTTATTACCAGAGCGAAGAAATGAAACATTAAATATTTTAAATTATAAATATTAAATATTTCATTTCCTCGACTGAGGATCGAACCCAGAACCTGTCGGTTACAGTCACACTCTTTTGCCGCTGCGCCACGACAGGCCTCAATAATATGTATGTGTATATATATAATATGTACGTGTATATGTATGTATGTATGTATATATATATAATATGTACGTGTATATGTATGTATGTATGTATGTATGAGTGTGTGTATATATGTTTGTATTTCCATTTTATTATTTATTATATAGTATTTATTTATTCTTTTAAAATAAAATTTGCACTGTTACGCTATTCTTCTTTTCTCAAGTCTGTTTTTATATATATATGTATATATATATATATATATATATATATATATATATATATATATATATATATATATATATATATGTATATATATATATATATATATATATATATATATATATATATATATATATATATATATATATATATATATATATATATATATATATATATATATATATAGATATATATATATATATAATATATATATATATATATATATATATATATATATATATAATATATATATATATATATATATATATATATATATATATATATATATATATATATAAAAACAGACTTGAGAAAAGAAGAATAGCGTAACAGTGCAAATTTTATTTATTATATAGTATTTATTTATTCTTTTAAAATAAAATTTGCACTGTTACGCTATTCTTCTTTTCTTAAGTCTGTTTTTATATATATATGTATATATATATATATATATATATATATATATATATATATATATATATATATATATATATATATATATATATATATATATCCATATATTTATCCATATATTTCATATAAGTAAGTCACACTTTGACGTATTTGAGAGGATTAGCGAAGTTAGCGGATCAAATTAGATGGAAAATAAACATAGTTATCTCAAGGGATTGTAGCGGTAAACAAATAGTGTGGGCTTGGAAGGGGACGAATGGGCACATACATACTTATACAATACAAATTATGCTACTCTTCTGTGTTATGACAGTCATATTTGAACGCGATGCTGTTTATTTATATATACAGAGCTATTTCTATAATGATAAAATACTTGAGGTTTGTCGAGGCCCAGAGTGGCACGAGTGTGTGACTGAAACCGACAGGTTCTGGGTTCGATCCCCACTTAAGGAAATAAAATATTCAATTTTCAAATGAAATATTTAATGTTATCATTTCTTCGCCTTGTTACAAGACAAAAAGGCGGTGTTGAGTAGCTCCACCAATCACGTTATGACTCAAATTCGGTGGAAAGTGGGGAAAGGAAGGGGAACGGAGTGTCTTAACACTAGGTTCCCAAGTTCCCTCTGCCTACTATGCCATGTGTGGGATACATCGTTAAGCTGAGTGAGCGAGTAGAGCTATTTCTATTTTAAGAAACTACTTAAAAAAAGTACGTAAGTTTTGCTCTATCACGCATATGGCAGGATAGGCAGAGATAACTTGGGAACCTCAAGTTAAAACACTTCGTTCCGTTTCCCACTTTTCTATCACCAACCTGTCGTTTACAGTCCCACGCTTGTGCCCCTCAATAAATCTTGATTTATTTAACTTTTTCATTCCTTGCTAGCAGCCGAAGCTGACCATCACAATATATATATATATATATATATATATATATATATATATATATATATATATATATATATATATATATATATATATATATATATGTATATATATATATATATATATATATATATATATATATATATATATATATATATATATATATATATATATATATATATATATATATATATATATATATATATATATATATATATATATATATATATATATATATATATATATATATATACTTTTTTTTCAAGACTAATGTTTAGTAGCGGTACCAAACACTGCACTATATCTCACGTGATCATTTTTAATTTATACTGACCGTTTATACTATAAATATAATTACTAAAGGAATTATCTATACTAATACATCTAAACAACTCCACAGGACTTACTAATAATAAACGGTTGTTAAGATAATGCTCTTATACGGTATGGCATAACCTTATATAGAAAACAATGGAATCACCATCATACAAAATTATCTTTTACAAGGTTTAAAATATTTATAAGACTGTTGTGGAGAGCAACGTCTGTAGCAGGTTCGATTCTAACTTAGGGAATTAAATTATGTTCATTTTTAATTAAGTTAACTGGCTTAAATAAATATAATTGATTAAGGCCTGTCGTGGCGCAACGGCATTAGGGTGTGACTGTAACCAACAGGTTGTAGGTTCAATTCCCGCTTGAAGAAGTTAAATATTGAATATTTTCAAATGATATATTTAATATATTCATATCCTGGTAACAAGGCAGGTAGTGGGTTCAAACCCCACTCGGGGCAATGATTACCTAATATTTACATTTCTTCAATGTGGTACCAAAGCAAATTACAGCGTTGATTTCCGCCACTCAACACGCAGTACCTGAAATTTGACAGTAAGTGGAAAACAAAACGGAGTGTTAACATTAGGTTCCCATGTTCCCTCTGCCTACCCTGGCACGTGCGGGACACAACGTGAAGCTACAGCTAAAATTAAAAGTAACCAATGTAGCTTTATATTTATATATCTTCTTTTTAAATAAAAACTTCTTTCATTTGCCTACTTTTAAGGTTTCGCGTTACTTGAAAGAGAAACTTTCTTGATTTCTATAGACTTTGTTGCCCAAACCTACGCTACGGTATATTTAAAAGTCGTCCTAGATCGGCTTCTAAAAGCTACTCAACCATTTTATTATTAGGCATTATAGATTTTTTAGAATTGTCTATTTAGCTTGAATAAGTTACAAGGTTCCCAGGTTCCCTCTGCCTATCCTTCTGCCCCTATATATATAACAAATAGAGTAAAATAAAAAAAAAAAACATTAAATATAGATTAGTGCATTAAGTGCATTATGATATATGTATATCATCTCAAATGCGCTTTCCCATGCTTTATATAAAGGAATTTCACAAGCAATTAACCACATCATAGGGTTGTAACTTAGCCAAAGACAAGTAATTGATAGTCACTCTGGATGCACATCCTCAGATAATTTATACTCTGTAGCTTATGAATCAGCAGATAGGTAACGAACTTGGGGTCTTTGTGGCGCCAGGCTAAGTGTTTTGCTTTGAATTAGTCATTGTATATTAGAAAGAGATAATTGCTCAAAGTGTTAAATACAAATATTTTTTCACTTAACCCGCTGTATCCCGCACGTAGCAGGATAGGCAGAATAACAGTGGTAACTTGGGAACTCCGTTCAATTCCGTATTTGAGGCATTGTGTGTTGACTTAATGCCACGCTTTGCCTTGTTACCAGAGCGAATAAATGAAGAAACAAATTTTTAATTTGACAATATCAAATATTTCTTTTCCATGAGTAAGAATCGAACCACCAACCTGTGACAGTAACAGAGAGGCGAAATATTGCAAAAAAAAATCCACTTTTATTGAACTTTTCATCGATTTATTTTACCCAAAGCAAAATAATATGTACGGAAAATTAATAAAGATGATATTAAACAAGGTGTTTATGAAATTAAAAGGATAAAATCAGAACATTATAGCAAGTCACCCCATAGAAGTTAACACTATATTAGGCGATAGTGAATCAGCAGATAGTACTTTGCGAGGGCGATCGGACAAAATGTTCTGCTTTAGATAATTTAGCGAGCAATAAGATCTGGAAGAGATTTTCATTGAAATGTAATTACTTATATACATAATTGAACGTTTTGGAGCGAGCGGGTCATTGTAATTCTATTAAAATTAAGTTAAGTTCTTTCCTTTTTCCATGATCAAATCACGAATAATGTACATCTGATACACACACACACACACACACACACACACACACACACACACACCCACACACACACACACACACACACACACACACACACACACACACACCCACACACACACACCCGCATACACACATACACACATACATACATGCTTTGCTTTTTGTCCACTTTAATGACAAAGTTGTGGTGGTACTGCTTGTCTTGTCCCAACAGCCTGAGAAAATATACTCGTATTTATATTTTTTTAGCTTGATGCTGCATTCTATATTTGGCAGCGTAGACAGATAGGGAACTTGGGAACCTAGTGTTAAGTCATTGTATTCCCATTTATGCACTTCCGTATCCCATCTCCCGAAATTTGAAGGCACAACGCTTGAAAGTACAACCAGACACTTACTGACATACTTACAATGACGGCATAAAGAAAAGAATCTTAAGTATGAAAAGTATTAATTAATACAGAGAGTATCGTGGCACAGTGGCACAGTGTCTTACTGAACACGTTACAGTTATGAGTTAGGTTCTTATTTGAGAGAATTAATTATTATTATTTTTACTAAAATATATATATATATATATATATATATATATATATATATATATATATATATATATATATATATATATATATATATATATATATATATATATATATATATATATATATATATATATATATATATATATATATATTTTAGTAAAAATAATTAATTCTCTCAAATAAGAATCGAACAAAGTGATGCGAGACAATGTTCCCATACAGCACGGCCACTGCGTGTCAGACTGAGTGTTGTACCACTGTGATGCATTATGCTCGTAGTTCCCTTCACTGCCATATACAGAAGTCATTTTGTATTAATAAATATTTAATATTTATTTCAGACGCTATTAGAAATAGTCATGTAGTGAGCAGTGATCACGTAATGCATTGAAACTGATAAAATGCTATTCCGCTTGAGAATCTACCTTAAAGTCTATTAAATACGAGAATTTTTCACATATTATGTAATATATTAATAAAATATTATTTCATAAATGTGGTTGTTATTAAGAAGTATCTACTTACTTAAAAAAAATAATGTAGTGTTCAAAACCTTTTCAGTTTTTATTTTTATATGCATAAAGAGTTTAACAATATTCCTCTTAAAGAAGAACAAAAAGAGGGTTACAAGTGGTAAAACACCGTTAACCCCGTAAACACCGGAAACTCCGTTTCCAATTTTCTATAATATATTCGATAATTTTAATTTTAAGTGGCAGAATACTCAACTTAGCTTCACGCTGTATCCCGCACATGGCAGGGTACGCGGAGGGAACTTGAAACCTATTGTTAATGAAGACACTCCATCCCATTCTCCACTTTGCGCTGAATTTGAGGCATTGCGTAGAATTGAAAATATTAAATATTTAAATTGAAAATATTAAATATTTGAGTTCCTCGAGTGGGGATCGAACCCAAAACATGTCGCATTAAAGTCACATTCCGCTGTGCCACCACAGGCCACTGGAAAACTCAACGCAACACACAACGGTATACTCAACGCAATTATTAATGTATAACAAGAAAAGAAAAGAGTGCCTTTCTTACTCGTATGTATCGAATTCTGGGCAAAATTCGAAAACAATCCTTCATTTCTATATAATATGGCAAAGCCCGAACATAGCAGAGTAGGCTAAGGGAACCTTTACTAGGTTCCCTTAGCCTACTCTATTGTATATGAAAAAAAACGCGAAATAAAAAAAACATCTTTATATAACAATTAGGCGAATAGAAACCGAGATCGCATCGCCACTTACGAGTTCAGTTATAAACTCTACTACTTTCAAATATACAAATATAATTACTAAAGAATCCTTAACTTTTATAAATGATGTCGTACGTAGGTATTTAATAACTTTAAAGTCGATCGTGGCGCAGAAGCACATGTGTGCGACTGTAAACGCGACATGATATGGATTCGATTCCTGCTCAATGAAATTATTTTTCCTCGCTTTGGCGCGTCAATTTTCTCCACTCAACACGCAATGCCTCAATCCAGCTGAAAGTAGGGTACGGAAGTGCCTTATTGTGAATAGAGTGTTTCAGCAGTAGGTTCCCAGGTACCCACCAACATCTACTACAACTAAAAAAAGAAGCAATTTCCAAAATAATAATTATATCACATTACTCGTCCACGTTTGACTTCAATTTACCTTTAAAAATATATCAAAAGGGCCTTAATGTAGGGTACGGAAGGGCCTTATTGTGAACAGAGTGTTTCAGCAGTAGGTTCCCAGGTTCCCACCAACATCTACTACAACTAAAAAAAAAAGCAATTTCCAAAACAATAATTATATCACATTACTCGTCCACGTTTGACTTCAATTTACCTTTAAAAATATATCAAAAGGGCCTTAATGTACAGTAATCTTGGATGTAGGGGTGCATAATTTATCATACAGCCACTACCGCCGGCGCTATTTTTATTACATCACACGTTTAAAGAATGAATTTCAAATGGTGTCGGAAGTTTGCGTTGGGGGAATAAAGCCTTGATCTTACTTTTTGTATGTTACGATAGGTGAGTTTAGTGCGAGTTTACTGTGAGTTTTATAATTATTTTTGTATATTTCGTGATTAGGAATTGGTATGTTTATCTATTTTTGGTTTGGTTGTAAATTAAACGACGAGAATCGATGCTTTACCTAAGACATATGTAAGTATGTTACATTATATCTATTTTATATACATTGTAACCGGTAACTTACCGGTAGGCAAAAAAAAAATGTCGTTGAAATTTCAAGAAGTTCTTTTTTTAATAATACTGTTTTAATTTTACGCCTATTTTTAACTTTCTACCTCTAGTAGTTTCATTTATGCATTGTTTGTTAATCAGTATATGACGCTTCCGTTTCCTAATTTCTGTCTTAGTTGATGAGTTGTGAAATTCAACGCCGAGTTGTGCCTCGTCACCAGAGCAAGCAAATGCAAAAAAAAATCACTACCCTCAGTATTTAAAATGTATTTACTATCAAAATGTTATATAAAATAATAATACTATAAATAACACTTTAATAGGCTTTTAAACCTCATAGTAGGGGTATAGAGCTGCCAGAGGGTGTAAAAATCTCGAAAGAAATATACAGGCAGTGTAAATCGACTTGGAGTATGATTTATGTGTACTAAGAATGATCATCATGACGTTTCACTTTAAATTTTCACATAAAAGTAAGCATACGTTTGAAGGTACATAGTAGTGAATTGGTAATGCTCAATAATTTATGTATGAGAGGTTCTGTTATATTGAAATAATAGAAAAATTATACTGTCTTGTTTTTGTTTTAGCTTCACGTTATATATGTGAACACTTATATAGGAAGTTGAGGGAACCTGGGAACCTTGAGTTAAGACAGTTTGTTCCCTATTAAGAAACTTCCTGGCGAATTCATAAGACACTTCGTATTGAGTTTTTTTTAATATACAGAACGATAAAGACGACTTAGTTGTTATTTTTTTTATATGGAAAAGAAGAAGTTGTTATAAAGAATTCACGCAATCTCTCTTACGTACTTTTCCTTTGGAATTTCGGAACCCTACAAATAAAAAAAAAAAAAATGTTTAGATACATTAAATTCCTCTATTGAAAAACAAATTATAGAAATTTATAATAAGCTTAGTAAAAATAATTCCATCTCAGCTTCACGCTGAATCTCGCACGAGGCAGGGTAGCCTGCGGGAACCCGGGAACCTAGTGTTAAGACACTCCGTTCCATTTCCGTTCCCCACTTTCCGCCGAATTGAGTGGCGGAACTCAACGCAGCGCTTTGCCTTGTTACCAGAGCGAAGAAATGAAACATTAAATATTTAAATTGAAAATATAAAACATTTCATTTCCTCAACCGGGGATCGAACCCAGAACCTGTCGATTACAGTCACACTCTTGTGCCGCTGCGCCACGATTCCATCTCAATATATATTTTCAAACGATAAACAGAAACATCGTCGTCGGTCGTAAAAATATTGCAAAAGTTTAATATAACATTATAACTAAAGTAATAAATACACTCGAGGAAAGTTAGAATATTACCTTTTACATACAACACGAGTATATTTTAATATCAAGGCACTTCAACAGGTAATTTGTACAGAAAATATTGAAGTACAATTTTGTATAATTTGAGAAGCGACTTTTTGAAAAATAATTTACATGTTCTAGACATCTTCATGGCGCAGTGGCGACGGACTGCAAACGAGGTGATTGACGATTCGATGATCACTTAGGGGGTGTATGAAGTACTTAATATTATATATTTCTTACTTTGGTTGTAAAGCTCCGCCACTACACACGCAACCCCTCAAGTTCAGAGGAAAGTGATAGACGATAGTGTTAACAAGAAAGAAGGGACGGAGTGTGACGGTGGGGAACCTTGTGTTAGGACATAAGGTTCCTGGTTCCCTCTACCTACACTGCTATGAGCAGGAAACAGCTTCAATGTAAAAAAATGTAAATTACATTTTTTACTCTTATAAATAAGACTTTTAACAAAATATATCTTTATATTTTAAGTATAATTTAGTCAAGAGAAATTTAAGTTATGCACCTCAAAGACAAGAAATATGCCTGTACAAGCGGCAAATCGTAATTATACACTTCATATATGAAATATATATATATATATATATATATATATATATATATATATATATATATATATATATATATATATATATATATATATATATATATATATATATATACATATATATATATGTATATACATATATATATATATATATACATATATATATATATATATATATATATATATATATATATATATATATATATATATATATATATATATATATATATATATATATATATATATATATATATATATATGTTTTTAGTATTAGGATTTTTTTAATACTCAATATTGTTTCATTTCTTCCCTATGGTAATAAGGCAAAACGCGGCGTTGATCTCCGCCACTCAACACGCAATGCCTCAATTCGGCGGAAAGTGGGGAACGGAAGTGGAACGGAGTGTCTTAACACTAGGTTCCCGGGTTCCCTCTGTCTACCCTACCTCGAGCGGGATACAGCGTGAAATTAAAAAACATTATGCTAATTAATTATAATTTGCTTTAAGCTTCGTATGTACGTCTCTCGTATATAGTAAAAGAAGTAAACCAATGAACATACGTTGTCGGTTCGAGCTCCACTCGAGAAAATGAAACATTTAATATTTTTAATTTAAATACTGGATGTTTTTTTTTTGTTTTGGTAACAAAGTAATGTGCGGCGTTGAGTCCCGTCACTCAACAAGCAGTGTTTTAAATTCGGAGGAGATGGAACAGGAAACAGAGTGTCTTAACACTAAGTTCCCTCTGGCTATCTCTGATTACAACTGGAGCGTGGAGTGACTAATCACTATTCTCCATAAATCTTGAAAAACCATCAATATAAAGAAATTAGGCAAGTTCTCAAAAAAAAATCCTTTTAAAAAACCACTAAATCACAATTTCCATTGAACTTCAAGGTGCAAACCTCCAACGAACTTGGTCAAAACCCAACGTTTCTAACAAAGGCGTTCTGCATCAATTTGTCTGAGAGTCGTTAAAATTATTTCCCCTTATTAATTTTTGCCCCCACGTACTAACGCCGGAAACACGTTGTTATAGTCAAATTTACGATATTGATAGATGTTCCATCGATTTTTGGGGGAATGCGGCGAACGTGTCGCAAATTGTGGCAATTCCATGGGTACTTGGGATATGTATGGGAATTTGTGCAAAAAAATATGTGATCATTTGCGGTGTGACGTGTAATGAAAGAACACGGTTGTATTAGTTTTCTAGGAGTTACGGTTTGGGTTTCTGAAATACTAGAATATAATTATTTTTATTCAGCTCTGCAGCACTGCATCCTGCACATGGCTGAGTAGGCTGAAGGTACTTGGGAAGTGTAAAGACACTTAGTTTCATTCACTTTTCGCCGAATTCGAGGCATTGCGTGTTAAGTGGTGGAACTTAACGTCGCGCTTTACCTAGTTGCTAGAGCGACTTGAAAAAAAAAAAAAGGATTCAATTCGAACAAATTAAATGTTTCATTTCCTCGAGCGGGGATCGAACCCACAATTTATCGTTTGTAATAACGTTAGTGCCGCTGCGCCAGGCCGTGAATATAAATTATAATATATTATATCTATCTGTTTGAAACTATTTTCTTAAAGGAATTAAATAACAAAAAAAAATGTAAAAATTAAAACGGATGTCAGTCAGTCATTGTAGAAACCGGCTATAACCTGACAAAATAAATTTAATATTTGAAATATAACTTTCATCTCTATTGAGGCCTGTCGTGGCACAAGGGCTCAAGCGTGGCACTGTAAACCAATAGTGTCTCTAGTAGAGGAAATGAAACATTCAATATATGATTTCTCCATTTTGGTAATAAGGCAAAGCGCAGCGTTGAGTTCCGCCACTCAACACACAATACCTCAGATTTAGCTGAAAGATAGGTCTTAACACTAGATTCCCAAGTTCCCTCTGCCTACCCTGCCACGTGCGGGATACAGCGTGAAATTTCTAATTGTAACACTTAAAAAACATATGTCTGTTATTACGTACAAACAAAACGTTCTAATATTGTTAGAATAGAGATACAATAACCAACATGTGGTCCCCCATCCGTAACAAGGTGTATCGACGATGCAGTCGCATTCTGCATCTGCTTACCAATTCTATTATAACATGAACGTGAAGTGACATGGCTGAGTCAAATGTGATGGAACATTTAATAAAATGTAGGTTATATTTTTAGACTTCCTATTAAATATAAATTGGATTAAAATACGCTTTTTTTAACATATTGAAAAATATTTAAAAGATTATTCGATAGTTTTTAAAAGAATGAAACATCTCCGAAAATTAAATTATATATTTATATATTTATATAGTTGGTCGTGGCGCGAGTATGTAACTTTAATGCGACATGTTGTGGGTTCGATCGCTACTCGGGGAAATGATATACTTATGTTTCATGTTTGCTTGTCTTTGCATTGGTAACAAGGCTAAGCACGGCGTTAAGTTCCGCCACAAAATACACAATGACTTAAATGCAGCGGAAAGGTCCCAAGTTCCCTCTGCCTACCCATACTCAGCTTCACGCATCTCGTACAGCGTGAAGCTGAGTATGGCAGGGCTGCGTGAAGCTGAGTATGGCAGGGGATATATACATAAATGAATTAAGTGCATTATTTATAAATATAACATAAAGCATAGAAGCTCTCCTTGACGTGACACATTTCAAAATAATTTACATTTGAAATCTTGATGATGTCAGTGTCGATGAAAAACAGTTACAGCTTGTCAGTTAGTTACTTGTGGATTATTGATCGTGTTTGTAGGTAGTACTTCGTTCGGTAAGAAATCATATTGATTTGGAAATTGAACGGCTTGGATGGAAGAGGGGCAGTTGAAATTTTTCAAATACGTTTATAAATTAATATGTTTTTTCTTACGGTGTTAAATTTAATTTTATTAAAAATATATTGTAAAATATTTATTATTATACTTTTTTTCATCGTTTTACTTTCTTCTACATTAGTTAGACGACTGCGTTATGTTTAGTCTAATAATTCAAATTTTTAAAATAAGCGACATTAAATTATTTTTTTTACGTATATATTCTATTGTATAAGCAATATAACTGAAAGGTTTCGTCTAAAATTGGTAAGAAGTTTTTGAATACTTCCCTTATGGTATGCCCAATATGTATGAAATATATTGTGTCCAGTACTCAAAATTCATTGCCACCTGAAATCTGAAACAAATATCATTTATAACGTAATCCTTTACAACCTAAACTACCTATAAAGTAGAAGTGAGCACAACTTGGTTGGTTTGCAATAAAACCCACATATGGATTGTTCACTCCATATAACGATAACTTTCTACATACATACATACATGTCTTCACGCTATATCCCTAGCGGGGTAGGCAGAGATAACGGAGCGCCAAACGCTACGGTCTCGGCATCTTTCTCCTCGTCCACTATCATCAACCTCTTCAAACATGCCCGGTCCGGGGGGTCCTCATGCTTTGTACGTGACCTTCCTCCAGTATCGTCGATATTGTGTTTTCAAAGGTCATCCGAGGTCTCCCCCACCCTCTCTTACCACTCACTTTTCCTTCATAAATCTTTCTTACCATTCTTTCTTCACTCATTCACTCGACGTGCCCATACCACCGGAGCACGTTCTTCTTCATTCTCACATAACTTTCTATAACGACAAAAAAACGCTCAGTCCCTTGAGTTTCGTTACAAAGAGTTAAATAAATATCAAAAAAAAAATTGTAAAACTTAAAGCGGATATGACGAGAGAATTCAAAAACAACACAAAGGCAAATCGGAAGCGGCATTCGGAAGGTGTCATGAAAAACCGATACAGCTGATACAAAGTGTTCGACGGCTCGACGTGTTGCGTCCTATGGCGTAATGACGTACGTTGTACCTACCGCACTTATTAGAGGTGCTGAGCTTGTTTTTTCTGGATGTGGCTAAATTATATTTAAGTTAGTTTTATCTTTGGCAAAAATTTTATTGAAAGAAGTTACTAAGTTTTTTTTTCAGCTTCACGCTGTATCTAGGGGAACCCGGGAACTTAGTGTTAAGACACTCCGTTCCACTTCCGTTCTCCACTTTCCGTCGAATTTGAGGCATTGCGTGTTGAGTGGCTGAACTCACTACGCTTTGCCTTATTACCAGAGCGAGGAAACATTAAATATTTAAATTGAAAATATTAAATATTTCATTTCCTCGACTGACCCAGAACCTGTCGGTTACAGCCACGTGCTTGTGCCGCTGCGCCACGACTGGCCTCTTACTAAATTATAGATAAAAATATCATACAATAAATTTAAAATTATCCAAAATTCACCACAATAGTAAAAAAAAAAAAATTGAGACTATATTTTTAACATTATAAGTTACGTTTTCTCTAATCAGACACAAATAAATAATAACTAAAAGAAAATCATAATACAAAGATTCTACAGGAACGCACACACATTAAAACGCAATGCAAATATATATATATTTGTACCATACGTATATTTAATTTAAATGAGGAATATTTATAATTATCTAACATTGCAGCTACGGCGTTGAGTTCCACCACTCAACATTCAATGCCTAAAACTCGGCGAAAAGTGGTGAACAGAACAGAGTGTTTTAACACTAGATTTGAGAGAACAAAGTTCCTCTGTCTACCCTGCTACGTCCAAAATATATTTATAAATATACGCGGACTGGTAATACATAATAATAGAAACATCGCCCAACTTTTAAATAATAATAGTTTAGATTTCAAAATTGAGTTAAAAAACACATTAAATTTAACCGATCCAGTAACTTTATGACCTTAACAGACAACCCAGACAAAATTCACCCTCCCGCATTGTCACTTTGATCTCTGTTTTGGTTTTAAGCTTGCTACATCGATGTTAGTTTCAATTCGAGACCTCTTCAGTTTCAAATTAATCTGCGCTTCGTAAATATGAGTAATGATGCGTAACATGGCGGCGGGCGAAGTATTCTTTACGTATTATCATCTGTTTGTAGTGTAGCCTGAGACATAGCGCAAGCACAAGCGTGTGACTGTAAACTGTACATTTTATATTTTTAATATTATAGTAACAAGGTATAATGCGGAGTTATGTTCCACCATTCAAGACGTTATTATTATTATAGTAGAAGTGTTGGGGGACGGCATGTATTAACATTAGGTTCCCAGGTTCCCTCTGCCTACCCCACGGGATACAGTCTGAAAAAATATACAATATGTTCATTAAAAATGCAAGTGTTATAGAAAAATTGTGTAGTTCTGTGTTTTCTTTTTACAACCAAGCTCATTATTGTAGTATTTCAAATGGCAAAAAGGAAAGAGCTACTGTTTTGAGTTCAGAATGACTGCTTAAGAATCATTCTTTGCTTTGTGAGGATCCAAATGAAGACGTTGATCGTAGTTTGTGTAATCTTACCGTTTTTTTGTTGTATTTTTAGGCATCTCGGATAGAAGGCGTCTCGAGGTAATGAAATAGTTAATATTTTCGCTCTGGTAACAAGACAAAGTGAAGCGTTGAGTGCCGCCACTCAACAAACAATGCGATTAAATTAAACTCAAATTAGAAATGTGAAAATGGAACATA
Organism: Eueides isabella; assembly: GCA_019049475.1. Lineage (NCBI taxonomy): Eukaryota > Metazoa > Arthropoda > Insecta > Lepidoptera > Nymphalidae > Eueides > Eueides isabella. The sequence continues at coordinate 13,761,986 of CM032386.1, forward strand.
GTGTCGTAGCACTAAGTTCTAAGGTTCCCTCTGCGTGGCGGGATACAGCGTGAAGCAGCGAGAGAAGCGTCTGTCTTATTTGAAATATTTGAAGTGTTATTCTACACTTTAGGAAAGGAAATATATATATATATATATATATATATATATATATATATATATATATATATATATATATATATATATATATATATATATATATATATATATATATATATATATATATATATATATATATATATATATATATATATATATATATATATGTATATATATATATATATATATATATGTAATATATATATATATATATATATATATATATATATGATATATATATATATATATATAATATATATATATATATATATATATATATATATATTATATATATATATATATTATATATATATATATATATATATATATATATCTATATATATATATATATATATATATGTATATATATATATATATATATATATATATATATATATATATATATATATATATATAAAATAACTAGACGAGAACGTAGGGCTTAGTGGTCATACCGTATTGACGGTTTCTTAGAGGCGCAAGTTCAAATTCCGCTTCGTTTAAATTTTCACACATACGTTTTCTAAATAACATATAGTATGTCTATTTAAAGAAGTACCCTTTAAAAATACGAACCAAAATAATCCGCAACATTTCGTAACCCCTCAATGCGGATATTTAATTGAGCCTCAGGTGCTTTACAAAGCGGTTGAATCACTCACACGTCGTCACTTGTTTACACTAATCCTTAGTGTTTCGTGTATTGTAGGAACTGTATGATTTAATATTGTAAAATTGAAGTTTGTTTGATGACAGAACTAATCTCAGGAACAATTGTTTCTAGAAGTAGAGTTTTTTATGATTCTTGTTTCATTTGGATATTTTATCGGCTAAGAATAAACATCAATGATACGTATATAATATATGATCGTAGCGGGATTGAATCCGCGTCTCTTGACTAAATTATTTTTTTTGCGTGCGTTTGTTTGCATTAATCTCAGAAACGGCTTAACCGAATTGAAGATTTCACTATTATTCTTTAACAAGCTTCATTTAAGATTAAATGTTCGTTTTATTTCGATCGATAAATAAGTCTTGTTATTATTTTTAAAATTATATTTTATTAGAAAACGAAAGTGATGCAGATTAATAAATTGATAGTAAGCACAGCGCGGCGATGAGTTCCGCCACTCAACACGCAATGCCTCAAATTCGGTGGAAAGTGGGAAACGGAACGGAGTGTCTTAACATTAGGTTCCTCTGCCTACACTGCCAAGGGCGTGATACAGCATGAAGCTTTAAAAAAGAATAATAATTATGTAGTTCAAGCGGGCGAAGCCACAAGCGGGTCAATAGTAGTGATATAAAATAATATTTTCTGTTCCACATCTGTTAGGGGAAGTATTTATACTGAAAGATTCGATATATATTTGCTCATAGTGCGTGCGCATTTAATCTTGTCTCAGGTGTTTTTTGAAACGTCCATTTGTTAGTAAATAAAATACTGTAAAGCTTTGCTGTATTGTAAAAAACACTGTACGCTTGTATACTTATGCATAATTTAATTTGTAGCGTTATTTACTTTTTTTGTTTTTTTTTTTTTTTTAATTAATGATATAAAGAAATCGAATTAAGAAATCACCGTGAGTTAAAAAGTAACTCGGTTTCTATTTACAGAGAATATATATACCTATATAAAAAAAACAATTAACAACAATAAAAGCTAAGAACAAATTACAGTTAGTCGAGTGTTAAGACACTCTGCTTTCCCAGCGCACTACACAATTTTTGAGATTCTGCGTATAGAGTAGCGATACTCAACGCCGTGATTTGTCTTTTTAGCAAAGACGGAACCAAGTATACACATACACTGTTCCCACTTTCAATTATCGGAGCTTTATGAGTAGCGGAACTCAACGCCATATGGAGCAAGAAGTTGTATATTTTAATAAATTCCTTAAGTAGGAATCGAAGCTACCACCGATTACAATCATACGCTTGTGCCACTGCGCCAGGATGGTCTTCAATTATTTAGTAATTATTTATAATAAAGCAATGCGAAGACTAGTTACATCCTTCCTGTAAAGGGTAAAAATATATACAACTTGTACCTGTGCTTATAATTAGTTTGAAACATAGCCTATACAAAGTTACAGCTCAATCAAATTTAGAAGTACTTATATTTTTTTTATTGTAGTCGACAAAAACATTTAGTTTTTATATCAAAATATTATTTAATTTATTAAAAAATATTTTTTAGCTGTTTCCGCATATCAGAGCGGGGTATTCAGAGGGAACTTGGGAACCTAGTGGTAATACACTATGAAGACACTATGGAAGTGTACCTTACTTTCCGTCAAATTCATACCATTGTTATTAATAGCAGAACTTAACACTGTGTTTTCCCGAATAGCGAAATAGCGAAGAAATGGAAATATTAATAATTCATTGTCTTAGATGGGGCTTTTTGTCTGGCTTTACTCGTTATAAGAATTAATTTAATGTGTCACTTTAGGAGATGTCGTAGACCAAATCTGTGCTACTTGTTTATTTAGGATACTACGGCTTCGACGTCACTTGCAAGAACACAATATTATTGTTTCGCTTTGAAGGGTTTTAAAAACCACTTCTACTTAACATTAATGATTGTATTCAATAATAATTCTATCTCGCACAAGGCAGGGTAGGCAGAGGGAACCCGGGAACCTAGTGTTAAGACACTCCGTTCCACTTCTGTTCCCCACTTTCCACCGAATTTTAGGCATTGCGTGTTGTGTGGCGGAACTCAACAAAAATATTAAATATTTCATTTCTTCGACTGGGGATTGGACACAGAACCTGTCGGTTACAGGTACACGCTTGTGCCGCTGCGCCACGACAGGCCAGGATGGTCTTAAATATAATAATTCTATATAAAAGTTTTAATTTAGCACAAAATGAACTAACATTATATTAGTCTTGTCACATTTTACATGTAGTTATATTTAAATTGTACAGGCTGTCTATAGGATATGAACAAAGTTAGGATTAAGAGTAGATTGGAAACGTGTCTGCGCCGCCACGCAGTACCAATTAATCTGTACTTCGCATTTGATCGGGCGCTGTGCAAAAATAACTTATTTTTAATTGGGGCCTTTGAGGTAATGGCACATGTGACGTCAATATGTGTGTACAAAGATTTTGGTTCGTTTATCGAGTAAATTTTATTGAAAAGAAAAGAATCGTTAATATTTATGATCATTATATTTGTGACCTGTCGTTGCTCAGGGATATAAGCGTGTGATCATAGTTGCGACAGGATGTGGGTTCGATGCGCACTCGAGGAAATGAAATATTTAATATTTTCAATTTTGATATATAATGTTTTCATTTCTTCGCTCTGGTACAAGGCGAACGCGGCGTTGAGTTCCGCCACTCAACAATCAATACATTAAAGATACAGTAAAAATTGGGAAAGGAAATATCGTATTGGAAACAGGGTGTCTTATAGGCTAGGTTTATTTTACCTATACTGCTAGGTCAATGGAGTGTTTTGTATCACAAATGAGAATCAAACTGAAGACCATTGCGTGTACATTCAAATTATTTTCATCAACTCCACACTAAAGTCAAATAATATTAAACATAATTTCCTAAATTCTCATTTAAAATTCATTTTAATATAAAATATATAATGAAATTCAAAACAGTTTCATGTTGTTTACGACGCACGGGCGTACGCGTGATAAATAAAAACATTGATAGCCGTACTGACTGTTCGTGTAGCGCCGGACATTGAAGGATCGAGTGACGCGGCGTCGGCGACAGGTGCCCGCGATTATTTTATAAGGGGAACTCTACTGTGCGTACACTGTGGTACATTCAATGGGGATATATGTGGTTGTGTTAATTTTTTTTTAGCTTTACGCTTTTGATAGCTGGGAGGCTGAGGGAACCTTGTGTCAAAACACTTTGCTATTAACTTTTCTCGCAACTTTCGAGATTGTGTTCGTAGCTCAACGCCGCGCTTTTTCTTGTAAGCATAGTATACAATGAAATACTGTGTCACGAAGGTTTTAAAATTAATTTCTTAGCTTGTAAATTTAAATATTTTTATATTATTACTTGCAAATAAGTGTAAAGTTGTACAAATGTACGAATCCTGTCGTAGCGCGAAGGGCACAAACAAACGCTGAGAACAAGTCAAAAATACAGCGATAAAAGTGAAGAAAGAAAATTTCTTAATTGTAACAGAGTGCCCTACAACGAGGTACCCAGGCACCCTCGGCCCATTCCGCTTTAAGAAAGATACAGCGTAATATACTAACATATTCAGTCAAGGAGGTGGGTTTGTCCTACCACAACACTTCTGAACAGGCATTAACTAACTGCCATGATGTTTCTTTATTTTTTTCAGCTCTGCACCGTTCCGTTCGTTACTTTCCCTTGAATTTGAATTATTGCGTGTTGGTGGTAATGGTTTTTTTTTAGCTTAACGCTGTATCCCGCACGACGCACGGTAGGCAGAGGGAACCCGGGAACCTAGTGTTAAGACACTCCGTTCCACTTTCGTTCCCCACCTTCCGCCGAATTTGAGGCATTGCGAGTTGAGTGGCGGAACTCAACGCCGCGCTTTGTCTTATTACCAGAGCGAAGACATGAAACATTAAATATTTAAATGGAAAGTATTTAATTATGAAAATACAAAATAATTAAATTTAAAATACTAAAGATTTTATTTCCTCGAGTGGGGATCGAACCCACAACCAGTCACACTTACAGCCACGCTTTTGCTCCTGCACCACGGCAGACTTCATAAACACAATTATTACCAAACACTAAACTATTCACACAAAAAAAAATACTGAAAAGAAAAAAAAATCCAAGTAATGTCCTCAATACACAAACACAAAAAGAGTGAAATAAAAAAAAAAATATGCTCTCATTACCAATCGTTTGTGCACGCGGAGTCATTTTTTCGGGCAATCCGGCCGTGAAACCGCTCGGGCAAAGCGATTTATATCTCGATGATACTTGAATGAGGTCGATTATAATTGATTAATTCTACCAGCCGCTGTGCTCTTTCCTCTATGTGTTGTAATTGAAAATTTCATTTTTGTGAACGCTTTTTGTGGGTGTATTGTTTTAATTTTTCTTTTGCTTTTGGATTTTTTTTTTGTATATGTCAGTTTTTTTACGTTTGCTTTTTTTGGTATGTCTATTATTTGTCGAACTCTGTTGCGGCGTAGAAATACAAATGTGTAGCTGTAAGCACGATAAGTTGTACGTTCGATCCCTTCTCGAGAAAAAGAAATATTTAATTTTTTTTCGCTACGGTCACAAGGCAAAGCGCAGCGTTGAATTCCGCGACTTAATTCATGTAATGCCTCAAATTCGGCGGAAAGTAGATAACTGAACGGAATATCTTATCATTAGGTTCCCAATAATAATGTCTTTGATTTTCGCGATTGTTATACATTTTAAATGAAACACTTTTAAACGGATTAATCGCGTATATTTACAGTAGTCACTTTACAGTAGTCCGTGGTCACGGGTAGACTCTACCCGTGACCACGGACTACTGTAAAGTGTTCGAAACGTCGGGTTTCCCAAAAATGTTTACCATTCAATATACGCGATTAATCCGTTTAAAAGTGTTTCATTTAAAATTAGGTTCCAAGTTCCCTCTGATAGGCAAAGCTAAACAGTACAGTTTGTTAGTAAGTAAGTAGTAAAGCTCCCTGCTCCCAGTCCATTTATTAGAATAATCCAGAAGCTCTTTAAAACCAATTAATATTCCATTGATCCAAGCCCGGCATAATACGCTATGTTTCTATAGCACCTGCGATAGATTGATTTAATACGTTTGTGCTCGATCATTTGGATGTGGGAATGTTTTGACGATTAATTGGCTTCATAATAAAATAATCCGTTGTGCCTTTTGGGATTTTTAGGTAGATTTCGAATAGAATTTTCTACCTATTGATTTCGTACTTACATTTGAATTTTTAAAAAAAATCACTACAGGAAGTCTTCTTGTGAACCCCTGAGTCTTAAATGACCACTGGTTAAAAAGAATTATTTTTTTAATCTAAATGTATTTTTTTAATAAGTTTTTTTGAATTTTTTTTTAATAAACCTAAAAAAAAAATACCGTTTTCGAGGAAAAAAATAAATAATTGAGCAGCGGGCACGAAATCTACCTGAGCGTTCTCCCTCTGCAGGAACGGATTTTTTTTATTTTAGATAGCCTTCTCTACTATAGTAGTTGCAGTTTCCATCTTCACGCTGTGTCCCACACATGCCAGGGGGAACTTGGAAATCTAGTGATAAGACACTCTATTTAGTGTCCCACTTTCCACCGAATCAGGGGCGATGTGTTTCGAGTGGCGGAATTTAACGCCGCACTTTGTCTAGTTACGAAATCGAGCGAATAAAAATAATAAATATTTAATTTCCTTATGAAGGGATCGAATGCACAACCTATCGTATCTACACTCACATTTATTCTTTCCGCGTCACGACAGACATCTCTCTCTCTCTCATTTTAAATTTTCTTTAGCGACAAATTGCTATTAGGTGGAACGTTTCTTCGTATCGCAGCAAGTTGAGGACTAATCGGGAATCACTCAGGATGCAGGTCAACTGTTCCGACGACCGTATCGCAATTTTGGTTGCTTAGTAGAGCATATACAGCTCGGCCTGAAACACCCATTTTAAAAGACGGAGCTTTCTTATTTAAGAAGTCTTAGCCACACTGTAAACACTACGGTATCTTCTATAGGATAGCCATTGTTTTCATATCTGGTAACATGACTCATTTAGGGTAATCGCTTGTTCTTGCTTTCATTTCTGGTAACATTTGAAAATGTGTCATAGAAATACGCCATTCATATCGCAATATATCGAAAATTGAAGCAACACTAAATTCATTCTGCCTATCTTGCAAAATCGATATTCACCGTGAATCTACAGTAAACTTTTTTGAGAACAGCTACTTTTAAGTGTAGTGGTAGAATTTACCTCCAGTTTATGTATATACGTCACGATGTATGCCATACATCTTTGGAACGGCTTACGCGCAGTATTTCCATGCTCATAGGACATGGGTATCTTCAAACAGCACGTCCACCACCCGACCTGCCAAGACCGGTGACGCACCTGTAGCTTCTCTGGTGTTACACTCACCATCAGGTGACCCGTACGCTTGTTTACCTTGTCTTTTCAATAAATCATTAGTTTCGCTATTTTTATATGTAAGTAAAGTATAAAAAAAATCCAAATAAATTTCAAATGACACAAATAATACAATGAAAAATGTTCACTACAGAAGCATGGTCCGTACACTTTTTCAACTTTCCTAAAATTATTAGCTGTATAAATAATTCTTTTCTCGTTTATCATCTACTTAGTAAACTTTTACTTAGTCTATTTTTAGATACACACTGTATTACGCACATGACATATCAGAGGGAACTTGGGAACCTAGTGCGAAGACATATGACCATTCCCCACTTTTCGCCATATTTAATTCATTACGTATACGTGAGATTCGGAACTCAACGCCGCGCATTACCTTGTAAAAAGACAACGATCATCACCTTAACCATCGTAACTGACGTTAATTACTCAAAATATAAGATGCTATCGCTTAAAAAACATTTATAATGCCAAATAATTTGACAAAGAAGCCTAAAACGGTACTAAACATTATGACCATCCACCTATCATAATTTGATCCTTATTTTATATGTCATAAGATATGTTTTGCAAAAGCACTAATTTACGAGATAGTGACGATAGGTTACTTGTTAATATCGCGGTCCACTCGAGTGCAAAGTCTACAACCCTGCGGTAAATTTATTCGAGGGCTTTTTCCCTTACCATTGAATATACTAAAAAATACTCTAAAACCGTACATTTCATTTACAGTCACACGCTTAAAGCTTCTTTTTATCTATTATAAACAGCTGTACGCTGGCTGGATAGCAGGCAGACGGAACATGGGAACCTAATCTTCAGATACTCTGCTCCGTCCCCTACTTTCCGCCGAATTTGCAGCATTGCGTATTGAGTGTCGGAACTCAACGCCGCGCTTTGTCTTTTTACTAGAGCGAAGAAATGAGAACATTAATTATTTAAGTTGAAAATATTAAACATTATATTTCCTTATGTAGGGATCGAACCCACAGCCTATAATATTCTCTGTTCTATTCCTGCTCGAAGAAAAAAAATAGTAAAATGCTACTCAACACGCAATCCAGAAATCAGTTGAAAATAGGAAACGGAAGTGTCTTAACAGGAACGGAGTGTCTTATCAATAGGTTCCCAGGTTCCTTTTCCTTATCCTAAAAATAGGAAAAAATATATAACATATCAACCGATAGTACGGGAAGTAAATCCTGAATTTATTTCTCTTGCACCCTGCGTCTAATACAATCTGGGACCCCGTCATCTCACTATGATTTGTTAATCTGCAATTTCTGACGACACGCCTTACGTACAAATTTGAATCTTTTACCACTGACAGATTAATTTTAAATTAAATTATGACTAAAACAAATTTGTACAAGAGTGTGTCAGCAAAAGCGATGGTTCTGAGTTCGATTCCAGCTAGGGCTAATGAAATATAAATATTTTCATTTCCTCAGAAGAAAGTGGCAAGTGGGAAACGGAAGTGTTTAATGGAAATGGAGTGAATTATAATAACTTTAATTAGCATTAAGTTCCTATATTAACTCTCACTATCCTCCCATGTGCGGGATATAATTTGAACACAGGGTCGGCATAGTAGTGATCTCCGTTCCCCACGCATCGTCGTCCACTTTTCGCGATATTGTTTATTGAGTGACGAAACTAAATACTGTGCTTTTTCTTTTTTTTTCTGTGTATTGTTCCCTCTACCAACCCTGTTATGCGGATCTAAGTAGCATCTAAGTAGCTGCATCTAAGTAGTTAATTATAGCGGCTTTTGATATAAGATTTTGTTCAATTTTACGCTGTATCCCGCATAAGACAGGATAGGCAAAGGAAACTTGGAAACATAGTGTAAAACAATTCGTACCGTTCTCTACTTTCTACTAAATTTGAGAGATTGATATTTTATCTC